>JBAMBR010000605.1:0-68663 GCA_037044475.1 Zaprionus obscuricornis
GGCTCTGTTTCCTAGGCAATACGTTTCTCTTTACCATTTTTTGCAATTTACTGTTGCTTTTACTATTTCTGCATGGAAACGTTGCTTAAACATGTGATTGACTTTTGCGTATGGACATAAACACAACAACAACAACATCAAACAACAATTACAATAACAGCTACCCACAATAAGAACAATAATAATAACAAAAATAACAATAACAAGAAAAACAACAACATTCAAATCATTTTCACTTTTAATAAAAGCCAACAAAATATTGCGTTAGTGACAAGAGCATGGCCGACCCCATAAAGTATATATATTCTGACTCAGGATCTGTCCGTCTGTCCGTCTGTACGTCCGTATGAACACACAGATCTCGGAGACTATAAGAGATAGAGACTTCATTTTTTTTTTGCATAGTGTTTGTAGTGTTTGCAGGCAGATCAAGTTTATTTTGGATTTTTGCCACGCCCCCCTCCGCCTCCACAAATCGATAAAAACGATTTTAAGCAAACCCAGACAAGCTACAGGCCTTTTGGTACAAAGTTAGAATATGTTTATCTGGACGTTGTGTGCAAATTTGGTACAGATCGGATAATAAACATGGAAGTTATACACATTTCAAATTCCAAAAGTTGAGAGGCGTACGCTTGCTTGCTGTTCTCACCCCAACAACGGCAACATTTACTCAGTGTTTCTCACACTTGTGAAGAGCGTGGCTCAGTAGTGAGAGGGTTGAACTCGCGTGCATGAGGTCCGCGGTTCGATTCTCGAGACGATTTTTTGATTTTTTTAACATTTTTTTTTTTTTAATTTTTTTTTTATATTAACTTAAAATTGGCGAGTGCGCAGCACGAGCAAAATAAATATATAATATAACTTTGGGCACCGAGTATTATATTGTCGGGCACACTCGACTATAACTTTCTTACTTGTTATTTTTAAGTTAATTAAAAAAAAAAAAAACAAATCGAGCCGCGGACCTCATGCACGCGAGTTCAGCCCTCTAACCACTGAGCCAAGCTCTTCACAAGTGTGAGAAACACTGAGTAAATGTTGCCGTCGTTTGGGGTGAAAACAGCAAGCAAGCGTACGCCTCTCAACTTTTGAAATTTGAAATGTGTATAACTTCCATGTTTATTATCCGATCTGTACACAACGTCCAGATAAACGTATTCTAACTTTGTACCAAAATTCAGTTCTGTAGCTTGGCTGGGTGTGGGTGAAGTGGTGTGTTCAAAATGGTTTTCATCGATTTGTGGAGGCGGCGGGGGGCGTGGCAAAAATCCAAAAAAAAATTGATCTGCCTGCAACTAATACAATAGCACTTCGCAAAAAAATGAAGTCGACTCGGCTATTGATCCTGAGTCAGAATATATATACTTTATGGGGTCGGCCACGCCTCCTTATGGGTATTACATACATTTGCTGCTGTCACAAACTCATTATACTCTTGGTACCCAATAGGCATCGAGTATAAATAGCTGCCACACAATGGATGCGAAACTTTTTCAATTGCTTTAAAGAGCTCTTATATGAAATATTACGTCGTATATCGCCCGTCATTTGCCATTCATGAGCACACACAGACAAGGAAAAAAGCGTATAAATGTATAATTGAAAATAAATTTCATTGCATGTATTTCTCAATATTACTGTGTGAGTGTGTATGAATGTGTCTGTTGGTGTGTCTGTGTTTGCGCTTGGATCTGTCTTGATATCGATAAAAAATGCCGTAAATTGAATTTAAATCATATTACATGTACACACACACACACACACTTACACATACACAATATACATACATATAGACAGAGAAACAGGCAAGCAGTTTACAATCATGGGTTTTGGCCGTTTTGCTTGTCGTCGTCGTTGCTTCAAATGTTTTACTTGGTTTGGGCCGATACTTCACTTGTGTGCCAATGCACTGTAGTGTTCACTTCTTTTATTTATGGAGGCAACAACCAAGACCAACAGCACCACCAACAAAAACAACACTAACTACAACTAAAGCAACCGTTACCCCAGACGTCCGCCACAACAACAACGACAAGCAACGCCTCCACTTTACTCTATGCAAAATAGCATTTTACAAGACACAGATGCGGCATGTTCAATTTTGTTATATTATTCATATCCATAAATTCTTCAAAATTATATTTAAAAATCTGTATATTTGCTAAATAGAAATATGCTAAGAATCGAATTTATAAAGCAGCATTTATTTTTTTTTTTGTTTTTTGTATATTTCATGGGAATTAGCTGTATAATTAGCTGTTCTCATATAAAATACCAAGAATTCAAATAACGCGATGAAGATGAAATTGACAGCTTGGCAAAGGTCAATTTTAGTGCATTTAATAAAATACTGAACAAAATGCTGTTATATTGCCAACCAATCCAAATCATTTCGTTCGAATACGTTTTGTTAACTATTAGCAATTTTTAATAATATTATTATTTTTTGTAAACAAACTTCAACTTAAAGAGCATTCACAGCACACGTTTCCCAGAGACAAGCGGGCCAATCTGCTGAATGCCTGGGATCTCAGAGTCTCTCACTCTCTCTCTCTCTCTCTCTCTCTCTCTCTCTCTCTCTCTCTCTCTCTCCCCTCTCTCCCTCTCACTGTGTATGTATATTTGTGGCTCATACCTTTGGATGAATCCCTTCCCTTGGCTATGGCTACAGCTCTTAATTGTCTGCCCTACTATCCAACGTTATGCTGCGCTATGTTGCACTCTGCTCTGCTTTGCTGTGGCATGCAATAAATTTATGCATTGCATTCGGATTTTGGGGCTATGTATATGCATTTGTTAGAGCCGAGGACCAAATGCCTTGAGGCGTAGCATGAGAGAATAAAAACCCAAAGGCCTGTTGGGCGCTGTGACTGCTGCCACAGAGACTAAAACCATAAATAAATGTTTGATAAGCAGTCAATGTGTTCAATGTTCAATGTTCACTTCTCTGTGCTCTGTGTTCTGTTGCACTTTTTTTTTAATAAATTTGCATTATCAATTTTCGACTACAGGTTGCTAAATGTAATTGCAATTGGCAATTGCCAATTGGAGTTTTGTGTATTCAGTTTAAAAGCAATTAAATTTCATTTTTGGGCCAGCAATAATATAATTAATATAAAAGATATATGTACAAAATACGATAAGAATTCTTTTCATATGATAAAACTTTACAAATATTGTCGAAAATTGCCTTAGGCTAAATAAATTGTTGTGAAAAATGTTTGTTTACATTCAATAAAACGAATACTGTGAGCTAATATTTGATATTTCGCATTAGAAATGAAAATATTTCTAGACTCTTGCAGAAGGTATATTCATTTTGGCCAAGAGCTTGCTCTATACATGCATATCACTTTTAAAATTTATTACTTAACCGTTTAACTTCTATAGAAAAAATCACATGAAAATCTTGTATATATATAAAAATCAATTTATTTTTCAAGCAATAAAATATATGTAATATAATATAATATAATATGATAATTATATCAGCATAACAACAATCGGGAGAAAAATTAATCTTTCGTATGTAGAATTTTTAACCATACAACTAAGTTGTGGTCAGTGGTAGAATTTAACTTCTTCTGCTAAGAGTATAAAATCTTCTGCGTGGCCAAAGGTGCTGTTCTTACATTCTAACATACACATGAAGATAATTCAATGAAGTATTTTAAAAATATTTTCAATGAAATTAAATATCATAAGTCAGCTCAATTTTCGAGTCAAACAATTTAAATGTTTATATGGAAAATGTTTCTAATATCTAGTAAAATATTTGATAAAAAAATATTATAAATAAAATGCATAAGATGCATTTCAGTTGTGCTACGGCAATTGCAATACACTAAAATATTTTCTAGCAATAAAATGTTGAAAATCAGTCCAATTAATATTTATTTATATATTTTATTGATGCCAATTCAAAGAAATTTCAGTCTTCAGCCACTCAATACAACGGTAAATTAAAGTAATAGTTGGAAATGAAAATGCAATTGTTGAAAATTATAGAAAATATATAAAATATGAACAATGACAGAGGGAAGCTAGTAAAATCCATTTGAAGTGTAAATATGTGAGTGAAAAACTTATGGGTAAAGCCAATTTAAGTTAAAATGCATAAAAGTGATGGAAGAGCAATGGTTACACATGATTACATATCGGGACTGGTGAGGACTACTCCAAGGCATCTGCAATGTCCGTTGTGTTCTGCTGATGCCGAACGTGTTCGACTGCCTGCATAGACACAACTGTTGGAATGTGAATGTGAATGTAAATGTCAATGTGAACGGGAACGGGAACGTGAACGTGTCGCACGTGCGTGTCAGTCCAGAGACAGTCTCAGATCTTAGTCCGACTTGTATTTGATATTGACGTTAAAATTTCTTGCAAATACAAATAGTAGCAACAACATGAATAGTGAATGCCAAAAATGGTACGACAAATAAGGAGATTGTAACGGCAATCGTAAGCAATGAATCGAGTTATTTTCCACACATACAGACTGTATAGACACTTCTACTACATCACGTCTGGGTGTGTCTATGTGAAAGTATGAGGCATAAGCATTGTTGCTGCTGTTGCACGCGTTGCACGATTTTGCAAATAAATACAAATAACTTTGATTTTCCCAACAGTTTCCCAAAGGGACAGACAAGGCAACCAACAAACTGCACATACACACACATATTGAGATGAGCGTGTGACGTTCAACAGAAGAAGCATTTAAATTAAACTTTATTTTGCTGCCTGCTATTTCTCGTTGCATACCTTAGGGCGTCACAGCCTGAAATTGCAGATTGCAGGCTTGATCACATTGCCAACGTTAAGGCTTGCAAATGGACGCCACGCCACGCTATGCCAAGTCACACTAGTTGTTGTAGTTCGGACTGGAGTGGTGAATGTGTGTGTGGGGCGAGAGTGAGGTGTGTCTATTTTAGGCAGACACTGGGAATACAGAGGCAGCCAGACAAACACACGAACGTGCTGTGCATGCAATAAAGGAGCTTTTTTGTGGGATCTCTCTCCCTATCACATTCTCTCTCTCTCTCTCTCTCTCTCTCTTTCTCTTTCTCTTTCTATCTCAACTAACGTCACAATATGGTACAGCAGTTGGCATTGCCATTGCCAGTGGACTGCTGACTGGGAACTGGGGACTGGAATGGCGACAGCGGCTTTTGAGCCAATACATATTTAAGCCCAAGGCGATACAATAGTTTACAATTGTACTTTAGATATTTAAAGAATAAAATTGCATATATTCGTAAAACTGAGACATGCGCCACAAAGTCAGTTAAAGTTGACATCCGAATGTGCATAGAAATTCGAAATGCGAAATTATAATAATGCAGACGAACAATTTAAGATGTCTGATGTCTGACTTATGCTACAAGCTGCTGCTATTACTGCTGTTGCTGCTGCTGCTGTTTGATTGCGAAGACATCTTATTATTATTTGCAATTTCTCTTTAGCCTTTTGCTCTCTTCTTCTTATGGTTGTTGTTGATGTTGTTGCTTGTAATGTGAAAATAATCCATGCGAAAGTATTTTGTTGTTTCTCTCTGCTGGCAACAAAATCAAAAATTAGGCAACAACAGCAGCAGCAGGAACAGAGCGTCATGGCCATGGGAACAGGTAATAGAAGCAGGGCAAAGGGAAAGCGGCAACCTGAGCACCAGGAATATAGAATAAGACAACCAACAAGCAACAACGCCAACAAGCAAGCAGTAAGCTTTACGAGGGTGTGTGTGTGTATGTTGTTTTATGCATATACTTCTCGACTATTTGCACTATGTGCGCCGCTGCTTTCATTCACAGTCCTTCGAAGACTTTGAGTTGTTCAAGGGTTGTTGCTGTGCTGCAGCTCAAATTCTATTTTTATGATCACAAGGGCAACACTAGCAATACGGGGAGACCATACGGTGAGATGGTAGGGGGAGGGGGCTGAATTAAGTTACGGCACTTAATGATGTTGCTTAGCAAATTGAAGCAACTAAACACAAACATAATTGAAACAATTTTCTCATTATAATGACGATGACGACGACGACGACGCCAACTATGACGATGAAGGCAAAAACTGCTGCTGTTATTGCTCTTGCTGTTGTTGTTCGACAGGTAAAAGGAATAGCAAAAACATAAAAGTAGTCGAAGCAAGAGTTTGGGTATCTGGCGAGGCAGGCAGTAGCAGGTGCTCCTGACGCAAATTGTTTGGCTTTGTCTGAGACCTGACAAGCTAGTAAGTAAACAATGCCGACTGTTACCAAGCCTCTCGCCTACCTTCGACCACCTATCGCGTCTCCTTACCCCAAAACCACCTTCAGCTCTTCCATCACAACATGCTCATAGCTTCCAAGTCCATGTCAAGCAAATATGCGTCCTTTTGTCTGTATGTGTTTCTATTTGTGTAAACAACAAGGTAAAGTGGTTAAAGTAAAAGACTAGCGCAAAAAGAGTAGCTAGAAAAAAGGCTAGAATATGAGGCTAAATGCCATCCCGCGGAAAATGAAAAATAGTCGACAGAGGCTTAGGAAATTGTAGATGCAGCTGCTAAGGAAACAAGTAGGCAAGTAGGGCCACGGTGGATCCTATCACAGGAAGTTGCAAGCAAAGCGACTATGCGCGCTGTGAGTAGGCGGCACGGAAGTTGTAACAAGTTAATGGTAGTTTTCAACAGCCAACACAGTCAGCCAACGACTGTCAACTTTTTCAAGTGCGGTAGGTGCAACAGCAACAACAAAAGCAAAAGCAACGGCAGAGACAACGACAACGGCAACAACTTCATTTAGCTGTTTCCTAAAGAGTATTGAAGTTGACACTCAAGTAGCAAGGCAAAGTAACAGTTAACGTAGCCTAATAAAGTTGCTCTCAGATTAAATTTGCGAAGCAAGTAGCCGACGACGCGACGCTAAAGTGAAAGAAAAACGTTGCAGCACGCAGCGTATGCGTGATATATCCTGGGAAAACAAGCGGCTGCTGCTTTTGGTGATTTTCTTTTTAATTTTTATTTTTTTTTGGTTACGCCTTTGTGTTTGTCATCAGACAATGTAACGACAACGACAGCGAGAACGACAAAAGTAACGATAAGGCAACTAAGCATTCCTTTTTTTTTGCACAAGCCTAAATTTTGCCATAGACATTAGCGTCGACTTCTGTATCACTTGGCCCACTCCCCCCTCCTCCAAACACCATCGTATTTATGTATATATATATATATATATATTTTATTATATTTTTTTTTTTGGTTATTTTGTTTAGGTTGAGAAACCATTAGCAGCTCAATTTACACAGTGAAGTCGACACTTTGGCTGCTCGCTCATTGCTCGACTTTTGGCCAGTTGACTTGTTAGCTTAGCCATCGTGTGCATGGCAATGGAATATTTGGCATTTGTTTTTTGGTTTATAACTCTCACACTCTTCATATTTCCGGTGGCTAAAAGCTCCACGGTTCAAGTGCTTTCGCCTAATGGACCGACAACTGAAATTCGATATAGTCCCAAAAGGCGACTTTTCGATCTTCTTTCCCCCGCCGCGCTCTTTTATATATTTGGAGTAAACATAAAAGGCAACAAAATAAAACAGAAAACAGAAGAAAAAAAATAAAATAAAAACAAAATCAAATTGCTTGCAAATGGCCAAATAAAAGGCCAGAACTTCTCTTCTTTGGCACTAAGAGTGGGAACATAGGATGCGCCAGCGGCTGTGGGTTCGGCTGTCGTAGCTGTTGGTTGTTGCCTGCTGTTCGAGTGATTATCTGATATCTTCGTTGGAATATTGTCGGGTAAATAAGAAACAAGTTTTACGCTTTGCAAATTAATAACACAGCACAGCTGAGTCAAGTTTGTTGTTTCTTTGTTGTCTCAGTATGTGTGAGTGTGTGCGTGTGCTTGTGAGCGTGAGGGTGTACAAGTATGTCTATATGTTTTCTTGTCTATGTGTCTAATGCCTGCAGGTTGATGTACGTGCTGCGGCATGTTTATTAGGCTCTACTTTTTACGATCTCTGTGCCGAAGCAGAAGCAGAACCAGAAGCCTTTTAATTTTGTTGCAGGAGCTGCGCATCGCATTTGCAGGACGAGAGTAGAAAGCAGGAAGTACGCAAAAAGCAGCGGGCAGTACGCAAGGGAGCCGTAGAGGGAGTAATGGAGAAGAGTAGTGTGAGTATGCAGTGGAAAGTAGAGGAGTAACCAGAGTAGGGGAAAGCACTTATTGATGGAGCAGGGGAGTAGCGTGAGTAGCGCGAGAAGCACGAGTGGGGGTTGTAGAGAAGGCGAGTATGCAGCGTGCTATGTGCGGAATTCTGCTCATTGGCCATAAAACCCTACTGAGTATGTTACATTTTTAATACTCTTTAAATAAATTTATGTAATGTGTATGTGTTTGTGTGTGTGTGTGTGTGTGTGTGTGCTCGCAATGCGATGCAAAATACAATTGCAGTTATTAAATATATGAATAGTAAGTGGCAATGAGCTTCTAATTGTCAGTCACGATCCACTGATGCTGAATTTGAAGCTAAAGCTAAGACTGAGTTATTGCAACGGTAGGCATAATAAATTGAAATAATTGTTGCTTGTTTCTTGGTCGTGTCTTATGTCTCCTGCCTCCTTCTTGTCTATACACACAGTCACTCAATTTGGCTCCTCACATTTCGTAGATTACCTTTTGTTTTATTTAATTAGTCCGTGGTGACGCGATTAATTTCCAGAACGCAGCTTTCATCTCCCAACTCTTGTAGCTTCTCCCTTCTCTCTTCCGTTCTGTCGTTCCCTTTCCATTTAACTTTCATTTTTCAGCCTACTGTCGCTGTCGATACCATCTATTTGCCTGTCGCACAGCATTGTTATTAGTATGTACGAGCGTTTTATTGGCCGCTCCGTGACTGAAAAATGTCGCTCAATTAAAATGGAAACACTTAAAATTCAACACTTAATTCCGTGCGTAAAATTAATGCCGAGCACCTAATTAAATTATGTTAATTACTTCTGCAAGTCTATTAACAACAGGCCACACGCACACACAGACAGACACTCGCACTCAAATGCTCACACACAGACACAGAGACATATACAATGATATACACGTACAGTCAACCTGCGCCCATTGCATCACTTTTCCTTTTGTTGTTGTTGCTGGCGTTGTTGTTGTTGTAGCTGAGGATATTGTTGCTGGGCTTTAAAGCTAAAGATGGGGTTTGGTCTGTTGTGGTGGCTAGAGGTTTCGGGGTAGGAGTTTCGGTAAGGCGTTGGTAAGGTTTGTTTCTGCTTTGCTTGGATCGCGCACGAAAGGCAAACATCAAATAACTTTCAATCAATTCCAATTAACAAAGTCCATAAAAGCAGCTCAAAAATAGATCCACAAAGTGCACATAAGAATGGTGAATGCTAGGACAATTTAATTTAAAATTTAATGTTAACTTGCTTTTGCTTAGGTTTAGATTAGGGTTGCTTTCCTTAGGCAGACAGACAAGGCAATAGCTTTGCTGTAGTAACCAGTTTGATGTTGTTATCAAAGGCAAACCGTTCGTGCGACCACAAAACAACAATAGCAACAAGAAGAAGAATCACAAGAAATACTAAGAAGGGGCTAAGCACGGACATCAGCAGTAGTAGTCGCAGCGGCCAAGGCAGAAGCACAGACAGTGGCAGTAGTACTAGCAGCTGCAGCGGCAGAGACGATAAACAGCATAAGATATTGTAATAACAGTAGCATGACACGCAACGCACACTGACTGTGGTCATGGTCACACACACACACACACACAGACACACACACATAAACTCATATAACACAGCAACAACTATAAGTATTATGAAGTCCAAGTTGAATACAGCTTACAATATTCGGGGAGCCGAACACAGCAGGGAAGTGTAGTGCAACAAAAAAAAAACAAAATGAAAAGGTTCGCGTTGAAGGAATGCAGTTTTTGCAGTTATACAGTTAACAACAATGGCCAACATCGGTTGGAGCCGGAGCCAACAATAAAAGACACAAAGACACTGGACAGACAACGCAAGCGAAATAAAAAGCACAAACACGCCAATGCCACGAAGAAGAAAATGCGCACAGCCAGGACACTACACTGCACTCTCTCCCTCTCTCTCTCGATCTGTCTCTATGTCTGTCCCCTTCTGACAGTCTATCCAACTACCATAGCGAGCTGTCGTTTTGACGACTTTCAAGGCGGAGGACATATGCGAGAACCAAGTTCATTTTGCAATTGTAGTGCAGAAATTTAATCAAGAAGTGCAATGCTAGGCGTGCCCAACCACCACCCACTCAACCACATACCCACACACCATGCGGCACACTTTCCACTCGCCACTAGCCCCCCAGCACCACCCAGAGAAATTGCAACCACATCCGGCTGCTACAGCTACGCTAACGAAAGTTGTCTTGGCCGGCAACACGCGCCAGCCCCTTGCGTGTAATGCGAGATTCGTTCAACATTTACAATGATTTTGTGATTCTTCCGACACTTTATGGCCAGCCAAGCTGACAGCCCTGAGGCATCAAACCCAACCCTAACCCCAACCGACATCACACACCCATCCCCACAGTTCCAATCCTAACTCCAAACACCAGTAAAAGTGCCAGCTCAAGCTATACAAACCAAGGAGGAAGTAGCCAAAGGATGAATGTTGCAGATGAATGCCAGCAGGCAACATTCTCTTGTAAGTTGTGTTTTTATGCGACCGAGTATAATGGAGTGAAAGACTTTAAGCAAGCATCCGAATTACCAGGGCCGTCCCCAATGCTGTATTAAGTTGCAGCGTCGAGTTCACTTTGCTTGAAAGGGGTTTTAGGGTAAAACGAGAGGAGATGCAGTATAACTGGATGGAAAAATGAATAGAGAACAGCTGACGCTGCTGTTGGTTGATGCCAATGCCATTATCATCATGTGATATCATCGTCAACAAAAATCAAACAGCTGGCAAAAGTTCCCAACGACGCATGCTCAATGCTTTTTCGGACAAAATTCTAGACGAATATACAGATATATCTACATACATATATAGCGATATCTATGTATACGTATATTTAGCTAGTAGTTGGTTAATTCGATTTTTAGCTATGATTGTCCAAACGCAATTCTTGTTGATTTCAAATACTCAAGGGTTGCGACTGGGCATCGCGGCTCGAAATAAGAATTCACTTCAAAACCAAAACCAAAAAAAAAAATAAGTAAATTGAAAGCAGGACAAAACATTAAAAGCAATATTCAATTTCAATTGACTATGTAAAATACTTAATGAAACTTAAAGTGCTTCTATTATTTATTAATTATAAAACAGTTGTTAATGGCTATTAAAATAAAAGTAGAAAAGTGCAAAAGTGAACAAATCGAATTTCTTACGATTCTAATACTCGGAATTTTCTTAGAAATTAAACAAAAAGTTTGACGAGAAAAACAAAAAAAAAAAAAGTTGAAAGCAAGAGAAATTTTATTTTCCTTTGAAAAGAAAAACTTTTTCCTTTGGTAATTTCTAGCTTCTATGTAATTATTTAAATAGAATTTTTTATTGAAAAATTAGTGAAAAACTTTAGTTTTATTTTTGTAAGATTTCATCGTAAGTCTGGAAACTTAATATTAGTATTCTATGCTACTTCTATCCGTAGTAACCAATAAACATTTTTATTATGTTATTCATAGTCATAGACATAGATAACGTATAGTAAGTATTATACACATGTATTATCATATACTCAGCCTCAAAAGCTGTAAGTTTCTACCGGATAGCAAAAATATTTTTATTGAAAGCCTTTCAGTAATTTTCTATAATAATTATAAGTGATCAAAGCCTTACAGAAATTTATTGTTCCTTACTAAACAAAAATGATGCAACTTTCAATCGATATCATCTATATGATTTTGTGGTTCGCTGCGGATTATTCCGACTTATATACAGTTAAGTGCAATAAGTTTTATCCACATCGAGTCTTGCGAATGGTGACTTAGACTCGACTGCAGATACTGATTGAGAAAAATTTGGAAAATTTGGAAATTTACAAAAGAGAAAAAACAAACATGGAGCTAATCAAGCAATATAATGGCTGACTAATATAATAAATGTGTTATTGATATGTTGCTTTAATAAGGCAAAACATGAAATTCGACATTGTCTTTGAAAATCAAAACCGACCCTTGAGGTTAAAAGTTTTTCTTTTCTTGTCTCATTTTTTTTCTGATGCTGCTATTAACATGGACGAGAGTAGAGTAAGAAATTATGTTTACGAATTTTGTTATGTAGTTTTTGCGCAAGAAAATAGAAAAAGAAAAGAACTCGTAGAACTCGGTACAAAGACGCATGGGAATGGGGGAAAAGTTGAATGTATTATTTTCTTGATTATATATAACAAGAATTTTCCCTTTCCTCACATAGCAACAAGAACAACATTTGAGAAACAACAGCAAAGAAAAGCAACAGCAGCAGCTGAAGCAGCAACAGCAGCAATAGCAATAGCAAATGGAAAAAAGCAACACAACAGCAACGTCAAAAAACAGAGAAAAAAAAGCAACAACAGCAGCAGCAACAAAAACAATGAAATCAACTTTTTGCATAGAAAAGCTATTTTGCAGCAAATATTTGCCGAGCATATTTATTCGCCTTCCGCCAGCCACTTTTGACAAATTATGACTTTGCTACTTCTGGCTCCAAGTGCTTCTCTACTTCGTTTTGTCGTAAGTGTGTATGTGTGTGTGTATCTGTGTGTTTATACGTGTTTTTTCTCACAAACTATGGCACTAAGTTGCCATGACAGCGCTGCCACATTATACAACAAGTGCTTGAAATAATAAAGTTAACAGCACTTTAATAGTTAGCTCGTACCGCCCAATGCCAGTGGTAAGTGGCAAGTAGCAAGTAGCAAAGTTGCCTACAAAGATTGGACCTGGGATTCGGTTTGGAATTATGGCAAAGACGGCAAAGGCGGCAACAGAATGGCAAACGGCAAAAGCAACGGCAACAATAACAACAACAAGAACAACAGGAATGGCAAAAGCAATGGCAATGGCAACGGCAACATGTTGCTGGGCAACGTACATAAATGAGGGACTTATCCTATCGAGCAGCACAACTTCAGCAATAAAATTGCTTTTACACGCTCGTATACAGAGTCTATGGAAGAGCAGTGAGAGATTCCTGGCATGCTCATTGGCAACAAAAAAATATAAAAAAAAAAAAATGAAGGCAGCGTCAAGAGTCAGATAAATTTTCCACTTTGATTTTGCGCTTAATAAAAGTCAAATTTAAATTCGGCTGACGACACACGAGCACAAGATTTGCCTTTCTCCCGTATTCTGTATTCATGTTCTATGGGTCCATGTGTGAATCACAATGAAAAACCAAAGCACGAAGAAGAAAACCAAAAGAAGAAGCAGAAGATAAATATGTTGATAAAAGCATCAGCAGTAGAATATGTTGATGAAGAATAACTAGAAAAAGAAGCCACAGCAACAACAAACTGAAGCACTTTTATTGCCTGCCGATGACACGACTTTCGAAGGAACACAGCTTAGGAATGCAATAAACTTGAAGCAACGCAAGTTCGCTTCACTCGTCCAACTTGAACTTTTATGGCATAACATAAAAGGAAATCAGAGTAGCGCTGTATGAAGCATCAGCCGGAAGTGTTTTTCTCTCGATGTATTGTCCCTACTATCAAAAACAGTCAAAGAGTCGCTACCGTTGTCGTTGCCTTTGCCTTTGTTACCATTACCATTGCTGTTTCTGTTGCTGCAGTTGAGCTTATTGCGACTAGACCATGGTTACAACATAGCTAAAGGCAACATAGCATCGCGGCAGCAGGAGTCAGGTGGCAACTAATGAGCTCTCTATGCTATTGAGCGCAGCATACAGGGCGTATACTTAATATCAACGACAGTTGGCGTACATTCAAGCCGTCTCAAAGCACTTATATAAATGTTGAAAATTGAGGGATGGGATACTAACAGTGGAAGCACCCAGAAGAGAGTGGAGGAAAAGCACATTGCGCTAAACGGAAAGTTCTGAATAATTCAATTAGCTAGAAACATGCAAATGAAAACTTTGTACGCGACAAGGCCGCGGGCCAAAGGACGAATACAAGGAGGATGCAATTGTATGCGGCTTGTAGAAAAAGGTCCAATTGCCATTGCTGCAGTCATAGCCATTGCCATTGCACAAGCAGCTAAAACCCAAAAAGAGCTTTACTTCTATAGAAGTGGAAAATCAATGGGGGTGGGATTGGGGATGATAACGTAGTAGAAAGTTGGACAAAGGAACGTGTGGTTAAAGGAGGTGTGAGGGAAAAGTTTAGGTAAGAGAGTAACAGTCCCACAGTGTTGCTGGTGCTGTTGCTTTGCTTCTGCTGTTGCTGCTCTTAATATTGCGCCAAATTAGACAACTCTCCAATGGAATTGCGCAAAAATATTTCTAATTATTTCAACGTAACAGCAGCGAGCAGGCGAGCGCATAACGCATAGCAACGACTCGTATCTCACACTCGTTGGTCCTCCTGCCTTCAGACTCCCACCACGTCTAGCAGCAGCCCCTTGGTTGCTTAGTCAACTATGCGTGTATATCCAAAGTATGAAATGCAATAACATAATGAGTAATTGCGCAAAAGTAATAAAGGACACGACAATGCGCAGTTACGCAAAAAACAGTTTGCAATCTGGTAGGGATAACGAGGATAGCTGTTGCTCCTGCTGCTGCTGCTCGCAGCAATTATGGATACGGGGAACACAGGGATTCTGTGGAGTAGAACTGTGGAGTGGTGAAGTTGAGCGTCGCAACAAAAGTTGTCAACGGCAGGCAACAGGAATAACAACAACAAGAAAAACAGCAATAGCAACTCAAACAAAAAAGCTGACCAGAACTGGCAGCTTAAGAGGCGTGGCATTGTGGGCGTACGTGCAACGTGGCCGCAAAAGTTGAAGCTCAGCTCACGCGTTGCTGCCGCGTGACTTGAACTGTTGACCTGCAGCTCCCACTGTTCCGGTTTCTGGTATTGCTCCTACTGCTGTAGCTCCGGCTCCTCTTGCTTTTTCCAGACTGAACTGGACATGGTTTGGCATTGGCTTATGGTCTGTCTTTGGGCTGTGCCTCATACCACATGCCTCGTGCGTCGTGCCTCGCACCGTCCAAAAAGGATATTAATTTCCCAAAGGTGCCGTTTCAGCAAGCGAAAATCACGCAAAACGCCAACGGGACGGGACGCACAGTTTAAGCAACAGCAGCAACAACAACAACAACAACAACAACAACAGCAAACAGAACAATAATGACAACAACAAGAACAACAACGAGGAACAAGAGCATGAAATAAAAAATAAAACTCACGCACACACAAATTAAAAACTTTCAATAGCAACAATTTTCATTTAAAAATGCATCGCCATGCGCTGGGACCGCGACAATGGGATACAAAATGGTCGAGAGCTACGTAGCACTGGATGGGAGATTGGGAGTGGGAGACGGTGTATGACTTTCCTTGTCGTGCTGTGTTGCTGCTGCTGTAACTTCTGCTCTTGCTGTTGCTGATTCTTTTGCTGTTGCTGATGGCCATTGAAGCGACAAACAAAAGTGACAAACAGATTTATTAAAACTGGAAATCTGCATTAATCGATTAGTTTGTCTAACAGTAAACAACAATATAAAACAAAATCAATGAGAAGGAGAAACAATTTCAAACGCAATTAGATTAAAAGCTCTAATCGATCAAAATTACACTTAAAAAGAAAGAAATAATACTATAAATACAACTTGCTGCAATAAGTATCCTCCATGACAAATTTCGTGGAGATATTGATTAAAAATTAGCTGAGACAGACGAGCATCGAGTTGCACTCGACTGATCAGAAATATGTATGTATGAATGTTACAAAATCTTTATAAAAGTTAATATATCTTTTCAAATAGGGTTAACCTATTACGAAGTGAAAATTCACAATAATTCTATATATATAATATAATAAACATAATCATATAAAAATACAATATTACTGATGTTAATTTCCGTGTCCTGCAACAATTAATATTGATAATTATCGAACTAAATTGTGCATATCTAAGATATAGATTATAGTACTACATACTACATTTATATGTATGTATTATTTATAAACAGTTTTAACTTTGTCTTCATTTCCAGTATCTTGTAAAAATTAATATTGATAATTATCAAAACTAAATTGTCCATAGCTAAGATATATATTATGTTATATGTAAATATTATTTATTCAAATTGTAATTGGAATTGAGTTATTTATGCTCGTATATATGCCTGTATCATATCATCATATTGTTGATAAAGCTAGTATGTAACTTAGAGTAACGTAACAAAGCTGCCCTATTTGTTACGTGTTGCACGAGGTACAATAAAACGTTGTTTCCTCTTTTAATGGGGCGTGCAACAATTAAAACTATTTTTGCCAAAACAATATCGACGCTGTTGCTGTCATTGTTGTTGTTTTTGCTGCATGTCATGTTGCAACTATTGCTATAGCTATTGGAATTTGTTGTTATTGCTGTTGTTGTTGTCGACTCTAGCAACATTTCATTAGAGCGCCAAAAGGGGTTTGCCCCGAGGTCAAACCACAGCACGCAACAACGATGAGGGATACGAATTGGGGCAGAAAGACAAGACAAAAGCTGATTACTTGGTGCAACGGCTGACAGGACATGCAGGCGGCTAGCAGCAGGCACATTGGCATGTCAGCAAGTAACAGGCACTAGTCCAGCGACGGGGTTGGTCTTGGACTTGAATTCATCCTCATAATCGTCATCGCCGACGTTGTTTCGCGATGGATTCGCCATTGCTGCCATTTTCTGTTGCTTGTTTATTTTGTCAGCTCTACGAAATTGCATAGCAAGGAATAAGCTCGACAATAGGGGAAAAACAGAGCATTGAACGGAATGCCGACAAGGACAAGCACAAGCTTAGCTAAGCAGAACAGCTGTTGGCATCAGCTTAAGCAGGCACAGGGACAGGCAGGATAGTCAGGCAGACTGAAAAGCAAGCAGCAGGCATCTGAAGCGAAATAAAATTGGTCGATTGAAGCGCTTTCATAATACTTGCATCTGCATTTATTCATCTAAAACAATATATTCACAATAATCGTTTCAGTACCCACACACACACATATTCACTTAGAGTAGACTGAAAATTTAAAATCTATTATTTTTTGCATAAATCCTGCATACCAAATCCAGGAGGAGTTGGATCATTTATCAGTGAACTAAGCCCAGATTTAGGTTCACTGGAGAAACGACCATTACGTGGTCCAGGTGGAGGTATATTATCACTTCGCAATTCGCAAAGGATATCAGTAGCATCTTCAACCGTTAGATCTTCATAGACATCATCATTGACGGAAATCACAGGCGCATTGACACATGTGCCCATGCAATAGGTTGAGCATAATGTGAACTGCATATCTGATGAAGTCTCACCATCCTTAAGCTCCAATAACCTCTTGCAGGTACTCATAATTTCATCGCTGCCACGCAGAAAACATGGCGTGCTAGTGCAAACCTTGATCTTGAATTTGCCCTGCGGTTTCAAGTTGAACATTGTGTAAAAATTGGCAACTTGCCATACTGCAAGAGGTTCGATCTTAAGCATATTTGCCACTGTTGTGATAGCTGTGATGGGCAGCCAGCCGTATTGACGTTGTGCCAGATCTAACAGTGGCAATAGAGCTCCACGTCGCTCAGCTTCGGGGTAGGAACAGATCAAATCCTTTGCTCGTTTCAAATTCTCTTCATCGAATTCAAACTTTAGCTTTGTTTCCATATTCTCTGCAGTCAATTCGTATAGCGGTGGAGTAGAACAAATGACGCGCTGCGTCTGAGCTGACAGCACATTGCGTGGTATTTGACACAGAGCCGAAATAGTGCGTAACATCATAAAATTTGAAATATACTAATATTTTTGAATATATATTTATGTAGTATATATGTATATATGTAGTTGTATGTGTAAACGTAAGTGTATTTATCGAATGTAAGGAACGACAGCTGTAACAACAATGAAAATGACGACAACTAACAACGACTATGACATAAGTTCTCCCGCTTGCTTTCACTATTTTGTAGTTTTGTATTTCAATTTGAGAAATATATTAAAATTGTGAGTGCTTTGTTCCTGTTACACACTCTGTTTCTTTGCCTCTCTCTCGTTCTCTCTCTTTTCACTATTTCTCAGTCGCAAACGCAATCAAATTAGCGATACGGTTTGGAATCAGTGACAAATTGCCAGTTGCTGTCCCCTTGCTGCCTGCCGCATGCCAGTTGCCACTTGCCGCATGCCACATGCCACACATGCCTTATGCCTCATACCACTGTCATGGCAACAACAATCGTCATTTGATGCGTCTGGCGCCAATAACTAACTGGCACAATATGTCAATCAGTACCCGATCAACTGCTGCTTTTATTGGATGTCGTCGGGGCCGGGCTCCCAAAGTGAACCCCTACGAGCTGCAAAATTGGCTCAAATTGTTCAAATTGCATGCCACGCCTAATTGGCAATATAGAGAGCGAGACTAAAGCAGCAACAGGAGCTGTGCGTTTCAGGCTGTGCCAGAGGCTGAGACTCCGACTGAGGCGAAAGACTGAGGATGTGTTACCAAACTCAGTTCCAATGGAAGCATAACCTTCTCTTTCTCTCTCTCCCTACAGGCCACTCACTCAATTTGAAGAGCGAGAGCGCGTGTCGCACAGTCAATCACTTTGATGGGGAATCATTGTTATCAACACCTGTTTTGGGCTCTTACACATCCCATTTGCCATTTGCCATTTACCATTCCCCATTTGCCGTATGCCACTTGAGTGCAATTTTTACAGCTTTTAATGTGTCCGTTTATACCATAAAGCCGATATATACCATACATACATGTATATGGTATACTTCTTTGTACTTCTTTGTTTGTATGTCAGACTATGTACAGCTAATGTGCCATACAGATGCTTCTTGTGCCTTGTACTAATTCAACAAAGTGTGCAATAAAATATTCCCATAAAAACTAATCGATAATGGATGTTGAAAAAACGAATTATTGATATTGACGGCAGATCAAATGGATTAATTTTATGCACACAAAACGAAAATAAATGCCAAATTGCAAAACGTCGAAAAATCCAGTAAATGAAAACATTTTTAGTTTTTAATTATTTAATTTTTGTAATGATTTTTATACCCTCGCAGAGGGTATTTTAGTTTTGGATAGGGGTTTGCAGGGTCTATTAGTGGCTTTGACTGGAGAATCCAAATATACATGTCCGTCTGCCCGTCTGTTTTAGCCTTAGTTTTAAAGCTTTCTCAATACGTATATTATATACATATTCCACATGACCAAAGGCTGTATAAAATTCAGAACCGGCTGTATCAGACCATTGAGATTAAACAATAGATTTCAATACAATTAGTATTTTAATTTCTAATTTCTTATCAAATACATTTCATATAATTTAGAAATTATAATTATAAATAAGAGTACAACTTTTTTAGAATAATTATATTTATCATCAGTGCTTTATTGTCACTTGAACTGCAATTATAAGTTTCACTCACAGTTTTTACTTCCGCAGTTTGTTTTGCGATATTTCAAGTACATCTTGACCTCCAAAAGCAATTGGTACTCCAACTGCAACTACAACTCCAATTAGCAATTAGCAACAAAATACTTTCCAAAGTCTTTTACATTTAAACTTTACATTATTGGTGTTGTGATAGTCTCCTTCTCCTTCTACTTCTACTTTTCATTCTCATTCTCATTTTCGTTCTTGTTTTCGCTTTTGCTTTCCCCCATGCCCCAAAAAATGTTAGGCAGCAGTTTTCGTTTGTTGTTCTTCTCGTTTTTGTTGTTGTTTTTGTTATTATTATTGTTGTACTTTAAACATAATTAAGTGCTTCACAAGTGGTTAAATGTAAGCAAGAGAATTTGTCATAACAGCAACCGTTGACGATGTGTACTAAGCAGTAATAAATTTCACTTTTATAACAAAAACTACAAGTAAAAGAGAACCCCAAAAACAACAAGAAGAAGGAAAATGGTCGAAAAAAAAGAAGCGCCCAGAAATCAACTTGGAAATTACGATTTGAACTGAAATGAGTTCTCTGTGGTGCCAATATAAGCTCAACAAGTTGCTAACGACTGACTGACTGAGTAACTAAGTGACTGACTGACTGTCAGAATGAGGAGTGAAGACTGTTGACTGTCTGCTGTCGACAGCCGGCAGCTAGCAGCTAGTAGTTAACCGAGCTGATGAAGTGGCAATGGCCAAAGCAAAACGTCAGTTGAAGTTCGCAAGTCGAGTACAAAAGTTGAAATTAAATCAAACATAAAACTGAGCAAGAACAGAACTACAACCACGACTACAACTGCGAGGACGAA
This sequence comes from Zaprionus obscuricornis, assembly GCA_037044475.1. NCBI lineage: Eukaryota > Metazoa > Arthropoda > Insecta > Diptera > Drosophilidae > Zaprionus > Zaprionus obscuricornis. The sequence continues at coordinate 20,376 of JBAMBR010000605.1, forward strand.
GACGAGTTACAAAACACCTAACTTACACCCTAATACAACACTGACGGAGACCGCGGCCTGTGCCACTCCCGCCCCTCCCCGTCCTTCTCTACTCGTCCAAAATGAAATGAAATGGGGCAAAGACGAAATGCCAAAAGTGTTAGGAACTTTGTTATATTTTTGTTGGTTTTACAAAACTGTGGCCAAGCACGCACCCAGTCAGAGATCGAGGGGAAGCTGCGGCAGAGGCGTGATGGATTAGCAAAGTTTGAGTTTAGCGACGCGCAGCCTGTAAAGGGCAAAGCGTCCAGAGAGGTTTCCGTTGGCAAGGAGTGCGATGGCAACACTGAAACTACAATTTTTAACGATGCTACTGTTGCTGCTTCTGCTGGTGCTACTGCATATGCCGGTGCGGCTGCTGCTACTACAACTGCAGCCTCTCCACCAAATGTTTTTAATTTCGCAAAAATTTATGAAACTTTGTATGCGCGATTCATGCTAACCGCAGCTGAAGCACAACACAGGCGTGGTCATAAAGGTGACCGTGGGCGTGCCCTCCGTAATCCTCAGTCACAATTGTTGTGGCAGCCTGACTTGAAAGGGACAGCTCATTTGGTACTGACTACAAAAACAACAACAAAGGAACCTTTTCATGTGTTGGAACAGTTGCAGCATGATTTAGATGAAGAGCTAAGAAAAAGAACTACAGTAAAACCATTCAATGTACTGGAACAATTGGCAATGGAACAAGCTGAACAATTGAAATATAGAACACCAAATGTAAGCTTCAATATACTAGATACATTGCAAATGGAACTGGATAAACAACAAAAGCACAAATCTACAGTCAAACCCTTCGATTTGATCGATCACCTTAAACAAGATTTGCAGGAACATGAAGAGGAACAGGAACATAAGAACGCCCATGATGGAATCGAAGGAGCTTTTGAAGTTCTACAACCCATTGCAGAGTCACTGGAAGAGCATAAATCCAATGTGCCGGCAGAGTCGACACGTGCCAAAGACAGTCAAAAGCGCAAACGCAAGAGAATTCGACGAAGACGTAAGCGCAAGCGACGTAGAGGCAAGAGAAAACGTCGCAGAAATCGCAAGAAACGTAAAAAGAAGCGAAAGAAGCGTAAGAAGAAGAAGGGCGATAAAGACAAGAAGAAGAGGCGAAAGAAACGAAAGAAGCCAATATCAACAACAACAAATCCAATTATTGGTCAACAGGCACAATTGATATTCGCTAATCCCACAAAGCAGCCATATGCACACCACAATCACAACAACTACAATCCGCATCTACAGCCGCACCAAATTTTTCAGTTAGTAACCACCACAACGCGTCCAATAACAACACGTGCACCGTTCAGCAAGATCAAGTATTTGTTGCGTCACAACAGCCTCTTCAAGAAGAAGAAGAAGGAATATCTCAGTCATGTGGGATACGTGATATATCCATTCATAAAGTTTATTGCCTTTTTCACTGTACTTAATCCATTCACCTTGGGCGTCTTCCTATTCACATTGCTATCACCAGTTGTCTTTGGTTTTCTTGGATTTGTAGCTCTTAGCGTTTTGGTAAAACCATTTCTGCATCTAGTCTTCGGTGTCAAGCAGAATGTGGATGATATCGAGCGTAGACATCGACTTGCCAACAAGCATGCCGAGCAACTTAAACTTAATCTGCGTCCGGTGACCATTCATAAGCATTATTACCAGCAAAAATCGTTGCACTCTACGCCAGCCCATCATTATCGACCTGTTTCAGATTGGCGACGACAAGCAACCAATGTGCCAAAGGAACGCTACAATCCATTGTTGCCCACAGAACGTACAGCTTTAGCTGAATATATATAATCTAAAAAATGTATATAATATCTATATAATCTGCAACATCATCATAATTTTATAACCTATATGTCTATGAAGAATGGAAATAATGGAATTAAGAATAAATAAACTAAGACACTCAGTTTTATTTTAAGTATAAATTTTGATGTTTTGTGTTTTATTTGGTAAAGTATTTTTAGTCAAAACAAAATTTCAAAGACCCGACGTAAATCCCTGACGTCAAGTTGGAAAATGTTTGGAATCCTTCATCATCTCCAACTTCAACTACGTATACACTACGATGTCTTGGCTGCATTTTGTTTACTTTTAATGTTCGTGGTTGCCATATTGGACTATGGTCATGGTATGCATGGATGCGACTTGGTCTGCTGGCATCAACTATTGGATCAAGTTGAAGATAAGCCATTGATTGTTATGATATTTGTTGCCGGTTTTAAGCTGATGTTAATACTGATCCTTACTCTTTTGAGTTATACGCAAGTTAGACCAGGCGTTGAGCCACCAATTGCACATGTTAAGCATCGCTATTGTCGCTTCCTACTGATGCGTCTAATAGCTGCCCATCAAGACTTTCTCTACGATTGTCAAGAGATACACGAACGACACACTTTGCTTGTGGATGCAATACAATTGTTCCGTTCGGATGGACGGAAGCTTTACGAGCGGAACCGAATGCAGCTAAGTCTGCCCATACAGCAGATGCTACCAGTCGAGGAGGACGAAGAGAGAGCACTGATAAAACGTGGCTTTAGTCGATTGCAGTGTGTCAAACATTTCAAGGAAGCCGACATATATAAAATGGTATTGGCAGTATCAATGCCAGAAGAATCCGTGAAGAGCCAATAGAATGCGATGCACAAATTATTCAAAGTAAATATTTATAACTGCTTTTCAAAAGATAAATAATAGAGAGTGAGAGTGAGAGACGGCGAAAGCAAAAGAGACTGAGGGAGAGTGAGTGAGAGTAAGTTAGAGTGAGAGAGATACAAAGGAAGTTGAAGGCCATCAAAGGCAAGCAGGGGCGTGTTAACCGCAACAACAAAGCAGCAACAATGTGTAGCACAAAATGTACGCAACTTTTTAATTAGGTTTAGCGTAGAATCTTTTCTCGTCGCTCTTGTTATTCCTTTGTTGATTGTCCAATTGCAGGGTAGATCATTTTGTCAAAACATTTCACTTTTAATACAAACGAAATAACATGCAAAAACCTTAATCAAATTCTATTCAAAATGTTTAATAAATTTATAAAATTTTTTGTGTAACTTTCTTAAATTCAATATTTTCTTTGATTACTGTGATTTTATTATTGTTATGATTTATATATGTTTTATTGTAATGAATTCGTTTTATATTAAAATTCAGATATATGGAAATATAGTAATATGTTGGAAAATCTTATTCCACATTATTCTTTATCTACCAAGATCCTATTTCAAATATTTATTTTTTTGTCTTAAAATCTTTTAGATATTGTTAAAAATTCTTGTTTTTAAACTGTGAATTAATTCAATTTTCTATATACTTTGACTTCTACAGGGTATCTCAATCGATTGTTGTTTTCTCATTGTTTGTGTGGTTGCTGCTGCGGCTGTTGTTAATTTTCACTTTACCAACATGTAAATTTTACTGCCACTCATACAGCCACACACATTCATTCACTCACACTTATACAGACTACTTGTGGAGAGACTACAAAATGTAGAGTCGGAAAGTAAAATTCCTTGAAGCCAAGCAATACTGGCTTCTATAACACCCGCTGACGTACCTCAGAGTAACAAAGTAGAGCTAGAAGTTGGTGCCGAAGCAGAAGTCGGCCAATTAGCTTGGTGGCCATTATTAGTTTAAAATCGTTTAAAGTTACTTCGCCTGATTGTTGTAGTTGTTGTTGTTGTTGTCGTTGTTCTTGTTTGTTATTGTTGTTGCTGATGGGCGTGTTGACGGTTTGCCTGCAACATGCATAGAGCCAATATCAATTGAGCTTTTTAATTTGCCAGTGAATTGCTGAGCCATAATGGAATTGCCTTGGGAACGTCATTTTCTATGGCTCAAAACAAGTTGAGTGCCATTTACAAGAGAATGGTGGCAGTATTCAGAGTGAAGAAAGCAGGAGAAAAGTAGACTCACAGAGTGAAACAGCGCAATGGAGAAGCAAATAGAACGAGTAATAATAAATAAAATTCTAGTCAATTCATAAGGATTTTGCAGCTACAAATGGTTGAGGATGGTGAACTGACAAGCGTCAGGCAGCAGGCGACAAGCGGGAGGCGGCAGATGAAAGGCGACAGACGACAGGCGACATGCAAACAAAATTCATTTATATTTACCAAGAGCCTTACACTATACACTACATCAACTCACTCCCAGCTACAGCTCACGTTCCCGCTCCCGCTTCAACTTCCATCTCTCCCTCCACACTGCTATCTCTATCATCGTTTGCAGCTCCATCTCCATCTACATCAGCAATCACAATGTGCGTATAAATAACGGATTTCCTGTTATAAAATATTTCTAACGACATTTTATGTATGCCGATTTATATGTTCCATTGTGCAACCAGTAGTATTCATAGTACTGTAGTCCCGCACTCTCCAACTCTTCTAGTCTCCTGTTCTCTTGTTCTCTTAGTCTCTTAGTCTCCTCCTGGTCTCCTAGTGAACCAGTCTCCCAATTGTTGTCGTAAGTATGCGTAGCTAGTGCAGGCACTCTGTCATTGCTGGCAGTTATGGCTATATACATGTACCGCATATCCATATACCATAAATATTTATATATATATATATATATATATATATATATATAGTATATATATATTTACAATAGATACATATCAATATCGCTATCGCTGTTTCTGTCTCTGTCTATGTGGCTGTCACTGACATGTCTATAGCATTGCAACATCTTTTGGATTGCAGCTGTCAGCGAAGCAAGAAATTCATTCCGTTAAATGGCAAAAACTGAGTAGATTCCATTGCCATTGATGCATTATGTCAACTGCATGAGTTCCAGTTCCAGCTATAGTTGTAGTTGCTGGAATCACACTCATATGCGTGATAGTCTCTATCAAATAATACAACATTTACACATAGACATACGACACACGAATGCACGAAGATATGCTGGTAACAATAAAATTGTTATGCATATCCATCTACAATCAACAATAAGATTATTTTGACGATTATGTCAGGTGAATTTATCCTTAACTACAAAAAGAGATTATGTGAGTTTCAAGGCTTAGTACTTTATATTTGAACACAGTTCTCTTAACTAGCGCCTCAAAGTATGCTCCAGGGACTGTTCAAAACTTTGAAAGGTTTCGTTGCGAATGTGTATACTGAGATAGAAAGAGATGGCTTCAAAGTTGGAAGTAGAAAAACACATCCATACATATATTGGGCATATCAAAGAGCAAAAGGGCGTTGAAGCGCAACAAATTCAATTCACTACTGTTGCTTCTTGTTGTTGTCGTTGCTGTTGTAGTTGTTGTTTCGGTTTGATAAAAGGATGAAGCGAAGGCATGAAGTGTAGTACAGGAAAAGATAGAAAAGAGTATGAAGAGCGAAACCGGCCAAAAACCCAAATAATATTAATATGCAAATTGAGTTTTTTAGTTGAGTGATCTAAGCGGATAACAGTAGCCCAACAACACAAGGAATTGGACATGAACAAGGACCAACAGAAGCAGAAACAGAAACAGCAACAGAAATAGAAACGGAAACAACAACAGAAGCAGAGATAAAGATTCTTAAACTTTAGACAGAAAGAGATGGAAATAACCCTTGAATTTGGGCTCTATGCCCTAGAGATCGAGCCAACCAGACAGACAAGACGGTCATGCAGACAGAGAGACAAGCAGACACAGAGACCCAAGCTCCGGTTGAGCACTTTACTTTATTGATTGCCCTTTGGTAAAGGCCAAAATGGATGCGGATGAGCGTGGTGGGAAGACGAAGTGTAAGTGAAGCAACAGCAGCGAATTATATGAGTATATCTCACACATTTTGATTCAAATGCGACTTGCGAATCAATTCAAATCATATTTTATTAAACGTTTTCGGGGCCATTTCCCACAGCCGCTACGGGCAAACAATGCCAATGCTATACTCGTGCTTCAGGGCATTGGGGGCCTCAAAACAATATACATATGTGTGTAGCACACACAACACACATAACATACAACATAAATCGGATCAGGATCAGCCAGTGGCAAGCTGAAATGACTGCTAGAAGGCAGGAGTAGGAGCACCGCGGCATACACAGAAAAAAAACATACAAAAATATATACAAGAAGTTTGCTGCAAAGCAAACCACCCAGAGGCAACGCATCAAATACGAGTATAAACACATAAAAAAAAAATATTTCCAAGAATTGAAACGAAGGCGGATAGCAGTAGTCTGGAGTGCTGGGATTGGGAGTAAGAGTGAGGATGGGGGAGCCAAGTTATGAAATTTGCTTTTCTGCATGAAATAAATTTAACAAGAAATTGAAAACGAAAAGCGCAGCGCAGCACAGCACAACAGAACACAACAACGCTGAGCAGAGCAGAGCAGCGCAGCGCACAAGGCACAGATTGAAAGCAAACGACAGAAACGAGAAAAATGAGAAATGGAAAATGAGAAGTAGAGAAACTAACAAACATCCGTGCGAATGTAAAGATATATAACGCTCTGACTTGACTTGGAGAGGTAGTATGCTTGACTATTGGTGTGCTAACATGGAGGCTGCAACTGTAGTTCAAGCGAGAAAAAATTGCCCCAGGGACTTGCCAAATGTCACGCAACTCGCAGTTGTCGTCGTCGTTGCCGTCGCTGTTGCCATCTCAGTCACAGTCACAGTCATTGATAGAGTTGGATTCCAATTTCAGCTTTAGCATTGGATTTGTTAAATTCAAAGCAAATACCGCAAGCAATTGATTTATAATTACGCTCATGTCGGAAGTGAGACGCCATCATCAGTTAACAGAGGCAATGCACAAGCCAGACCCGTTTAACGATTTGCTCAATTAGCCAACTGAATGGTAAACATTAAACTAAACCAAAGTTGCTAACAAAAAGTAAACCTCAAACTGATATTCAATCTGAAACTGAAACAAGCTGCGATTCCCAATGGTAAATGGGCCAGTAGCAGTTAATGGCAACAGAGGCTTTCTCCATCTACCTTCGACTCACTCTGGCTGTCGCTCTCACGCTCTTTGGTACGCAATTTCCGCTTGACATGCTGTTCGTTGGACAATTTAGTACTTTTTTTTATGTTTTCTTTCAAGTTGCCTTCCACCTGTGGCGCACACGGTGCGTATGAGTGTCCTCTCAGCATAATTTGCTGGCCTTGGCGTTACCAGCTTCATAATGCCAACAAAATCTCCGTTCTCGGTTGTTGCTTACCCTAAAGATTGTGCATGAAGCTTGCGCCTTTTGCTAAACAGATGCAAATTAGAATATTTGTATGTGGCAGGATAACCAAAGAAGCCTGAGAAACTGACATCAGACCTGGAGCCTGAAGCTCATGCCTGATTCACATTGGACAACAGAAACGTATGTAGCATAGCAAATTTCATCATATTCAACATTTTATTACTTTAGGAGGGGAAAATGAGTGTGCGTGGCGTTGTCTAGACATCATTCGGAAGCTAACTTATAGTATGATTACCTGCCGCTCGCATACAATTTTAAAATTACAAATATTAATATAATTTAAAGAAGAAAAAAAAAATGATAATAAAATAATATTGCCTATCACCAACATATACTAACATACCAACATATTTTGCCTTACTATGTATATTTTTTTATTTTTGATTTTACTTCAACAATTTTTAATTTCCTTATTCTCACACCTCTTAATATTTTGTAAGTTGTAACGGTTGACGTTGCTTAAAAACAAATAAAAGAAGTAAGAAAGCTATAGTCGAGTATGCTCGACTATTTAATACTCGGTGCCCAACTCTTTAAGTGTGAAAAAGAAAAAAACGCTAAGTTAATGTTGCCGTCGTGTATGGGGTGAGAACAGTAGGCTATAGAGACGCCTCTCAACAACGCCTAGACAAACGTATCCTAACTATGTGCCAAAATTCAGTCTTGTAGCTTGACTGGGTCTGGGTGAAGTGGTGTGTTCAAAATGGTTTTCATCGATTTGTGGAGGCGGTGGGGGGCGTGGCAAAAATCCAAAATAAACTTGATCTGCCTGCAAACACTACAAGCACTTTTGAAGTCTCTAGCTCTTATAGTCTCGGAGGTCTGTGTGTTCAGACGGACAGACGCACATGGTCCAATCGACTCGGCTGTTGATCCTGAGTCAGAATATATATATACCTTATGGGTGTTACATACATTTGCTGCTGTCACTAACCCAATATACTATTGGTACCCAATGGGCACCGAGTATAAAAATTTAGCCACGGTTTTTTCTTATAATAAAAATTATCGCATGAGTGAATTGTGGATGAGTTGTAACAGGCAGAGAGCGCTGCATCAGTAGAATCAGAAGCCTTGCAGTCTCATCGGAATGCCCGCCTTCTGCTTGTTACTTCCAACATCGAGAAGCAAAGCTTCTTTTGAGTATAAAAGCTCGATCGCATGGCTCGATGCTCCTTTTCCACTCTGCACAACAAGTCCGTCACCTACCTCATGCCACCTGATCTATTCGTAAATCAAGGTATGAAGTTAGTGAAGCTACGTCAACATACTGAGTAAGTAAGGCTTGCAAGTAAGGGTGGCAAATACCCTGAATCCATTTACGATTTTCTTTGTTAGGTAAAGTTGGTTAAAGTATATTATCTATTGCCCCAGGCAGAAACAAACATCTGCAGCAACGTGTGTTGCTCAACTGTGTATTTAATTGCTGGCGAATTATAATATGCGCTCTTGAGGGTATGTAGTAGCAAAAATCATGTGGATATTAGTTGCTCCCTTTTTTCTCATGCATGGGATATCAAAACATCCGTGATAAAAATCTATTCCCTTCATATATATATATATATATATATTAAAAATGTATTAAAAAAAAAAAAAAAAACAACAAATATGTATATATAATATATCAAATTCATATATAAAATACATACATATATAAATCATGCCATACCTAAAAAAAAAAATTACCTACATACAAATTTAACATTATCTATGTACATACCTACCAAGCCGCACGATGGAAAGCTTTCCAGTGCGGGACAATCATATGTAAGTGACTTTTTTTTTCTTTACTTATCTTCAATAACTAATTTTCATAGACACACATGTATACATAAATATATACACCTTTTTACTAACAGATCCAATTATTTCATTTATATTTTTATGAAAATGAACATATATGTACATAAGTTCGACAGTTTTTCTTATTTTTCTGCGTATGCAAAGTCAATGACCACCGTCTGCTGCAGCGTGCAGATCAGCTGTGCAGCCTCCGAGCTTTTGCATTGCAAAGCGGATTCAGAACAGTGTCGATGAAAAGTTATCATATGATAAATCTTATAATTAATTTGGATTATTTCTTTTTGAAAAATTTACCACAGTGATGTGATGGTTATAATATAACTAATAATTAAATATATAAAAGAGATAAAAGAACACAAGGCGTAAAGTATTATTAATATTATTTCTACATTTCTGTTATGATTAATTGTAAATGAATGGTATATTTAGAATTGATTTGATCTTGTCATTAAATATTGAAATTGAAAATTATCATGTCTTTTGAAAATTGTTAATATGAGTTGCTTAAATTTTTCTTATATTCCTACTGGCCAAAATAAATAAGTGTAGATAGCTTGTATGTTTAGGGGATTTCCAAATTTTTACTGTCCAGGATAGAAATGTTTTGTGTTATCACAAGCGGGTGCTACTCTCACGTATAGGGACTCTACAATTAAAATTTGTGTAACAATAAATAGAGTTTCAGAACAGTAGCAACCCATCCCCACACTCCCGTACTGAGCAAACCACCAGTATGCTCGCGCCTCGCTGCCTGAGAGAAACTGTCCCCTGCTTCTTCATAATTTTTATTTTTTTTTTATTCTTGATCGATAGGGACCCTATCTTAACTCTGAAACCCAACCACGAGGGTCAATTGCTTGGATTTTTTTTCTGCCCATCTAATACCCTATCTTAATTTTCTTTTCCTCCTGGCTCCAATTATTCTGTCTCCTAAATCCAAGTCTTTTTTTGTTTCAATACAGCTCTTCTTTACTTCCATGAGCACAGACGATTTTGTTAGGTTACAAAGTCATTCATTGAATTGAAATTTGTTAATTTTGCATATCATCTAATTTATTAAATATAATTATTATTTATCCCCTTATAGTTTTTTCGTTTTCAGTTTATTAGCTTAAATCCTAAGATGTTTTCGATAATTTTTTTTGTCTACCTCCAAATATTAATTTTGTACATTCCTTTTTTCGTTCAGGTGAGTAACTTAAAAAATCGTTTTTTTTTTAATGTAGTAAAAAAATCGGATTATCTTAAAAAGAATATCACATCACTATAAGAAGTAAGTTTGGTTTTAAATTTTAAATATAAGTTTACCATACGCCTGATATATTCAATGCTATGGAATTTAAGCTAAAATGTGTAAGTTTTTTTTTGCGAGTTCCAGAGAATGGCAATTCTCATCTTTTGTAATCCATTGAATAATTAATTCCCATGGATCCAGCGTTCATACCATCCCGACCAATCGCCTCGATGGCATATCAACGAAAATCGAAAAATACGCAGGCTTGAACACGCATAATCCTAATGTCAGCTCACACTTTGTGTTCACCTTTGCACTTCTCAAGCCGAAATCCTAAAGCCTACTCTGTCTGAAGCGTGTCGGTTATTTTGTTTACAAGAAAACATAAATCTCAGCGCTTGAGGCAAAGGGGAGTAGGAGAAGGGGCAGACAGATCTGTTCTGCCGGTATGAGCATGTCTGTATGCGGTCGAAAGGATTGCCAAACGGTTGCCGTGTGTGAAATGAAACATATCATCACTTCAAGACCCACACATGTGCGGGATACCGGATGCCGGATGTCGAATTCCGGATGGCTCAGCCTATGGTGCCAGAGGAGCACGTCTGGCCAGGCAACCGAAAAAAGGCAACACCGAGAACCTTACAAGCTTTTTGCAGCTACAAGCTGAAATGGGAGCAAGGGAGAGAGAATGTAGAGAGACGGAAGAAGTTTACAGGTTGTGTGAGCAGCTTTGGTTTGTACGCGTCAACTGTAAAATCCTTTTTGACATGCCATGGATAGCGCCGGAGGAATGGGGATACGATGGACTTCTGGGATCTGTATGTATGTCGGTGTGTGTGTGTGTGTGTGTGTGTGTCCGAAGTGGCCATAAAAAATGTTTCAACAGCCAAACACTACTATTCGCAAGGGGTTAGAGGCGTGCCTGGGTCAGGTTTAGATGGAGCAATCCAATTATAAAGAATTTTAAACTACATATGTACCATGAAGAGGACATTTAAAGCACACACAAGAACCGGGTTATTAGCGCATTAGTTTGTGTGTGTGTCTATACGTCTGTGTGTACGTGTGTATGTGTCTAAAAGTTATTAAAAAGGAGCAAAGTTGTGAAGGGCCACATCAGTCACGGACTCAAACAGCTGAGTTTCCTTTTTATACTCGACACTGTGTATAGAAATTGACGTGAAATTTATTCGCTCTGTTTTCGGGTTGAAAGTTGAAGAAAAAATATAGCAACAATCCATAAAGTAAATGTTGCATTTAAACAAACAAACCATGCGACAAACAGACAGTCAGCGCCAACATCAGCATCAGCAGTAGTATAGCAGTGGCAGCACAGTGACAAACACTGGAAGCCAAAACTGACAGTGACAACTGGCTGAATGAGGACACTGAGGACGATGAGCACAATGAGGACGTTGAGGACCGTCGTTGAGGACCGTCGTTGATGATGCCGTCGACGTTGCCTCCCGCCTCCAAGTAGTATGCAGTAAAAAAAATTGACATAAGCGGATATGTTACACAGCGCCTTTGTGAGGTTGATAGGATGAGTTTTGGGTAATGGATGGAGGACAACCATATGATGTGTATTTCTCTCTCTCCTTTCTATCTCTCTCTTTTTATATCTATATCTCTCTATCCTTCTCTTTCTGTTTCTGTGTATGTATAGATGGTGTGTCATAGGCACTGGCTTGCTCCGCTACGAGCAGATAAATTAATGCGATTTTTCATGCTACATGTTTGAGTTTGATTTATGCAATTATATTTTCCTCTTTCACTATATATCTGTGTGTGTGTGCATGTATGTGCTTGTAATGTACAACTTTTGTCAAACATGCCTAAAAGCAGTCATTTTTTATATTTGATATAAAGCGGAAATGCTTACAATGTTTCCGGTTTGTTACCTTAACGCACAATTATACTCAGCAGCTTCAGATAAAGATGATGATAAAGAAGAAGAAGATATAACATCTTATATATACATATATAAGATGTATATATAAATATATGTGTATATACATATACATACATCTATGTATGCAGCTTTTGTTATCTTAGTTTTTATTGCTAATTTAAAGCATTTATAGCATTTAATGATTGGAAATAATTTCGATTGAAAAGTTTGTAATATTAAACATTTGTAATCTGCACTCAATTATATTAGAATTAATGAAATCAACAATTCTAATTAATAACTAACTCTAATCTCGCACAAGCTTAGTGTCATACTATTTCACTTTGCTGCGCATTGGAAATCAAGTCGTAAAGTTATAATTCCTTCTTGAAGCTGATTATACTCGTAATGCCAGCAGCAGCTTCCACTGGAAGAGCAAGAACAACAATAACAAGAGGATCAATATCAATAAAGTCTGAACGTTAATTTGTCATGGCAGTGTATGTGGTCATCACACATAGAGAGAGAGAGAGAGGAAGAGAGAGATAGAGGGAAAAAATTACACAACAAGTGATTTTCTTTCTGTATGCTTCCTCTGTGTCCACTGTACTCCAATCAGAACAATGTGCTCCGCACACTACCTGTAATCTGGGCAACAAATCCGATTAAATGCAAATTCTGCTGCTACTGCTGTTACTGCCATAGCCGCTACGCTTCAATACTCGAACGCTCCATCACCGAGTAGAGCTTAGTTGCGTAAGTTATCAAGCATGTGGGATTGGAAGACTCAAGTGGCCAGTGGCCAATGTCCAGTGTCCGGTGGACAGTGGTCACTGCAACAGCATCTAATTTCAAGACTACACACACTCAATGACATATGCACGGTAAGACAACGTAAGGTGCATGTAGCAGCAGCAAGAGGTAGCATCTGTTGTGCTGTTGATTGTGGCTGCTGAATACTGCAACGAATACTCATTGGTGGCAGCTTCTAATTATTATTTCAATAGCCGACATTGAACATTGCCAGAATATTCAAGATATTCAAGTGATTTAAGAGATTCGAGAGTGCAGCAAAATGCTGAACTTGCATTAACATCAAAGGCATCGAATTGAAATGAAACGAACCGCAGCAAAAGTTGCCCAATATACATATAATATATATATATATATATACCATATATGAACATATGCACCAAACAGATTTCACCAATATATGCATACATTTATATATATATATATATATATATATATATATATATATATATATGTATATGGCTTCAGAATACTGCCAAATAGTTACCATAAAAACTCATTCGGCCATTAACGGACCGACACTAACAAGCGTCGAATTGACGTCGAGAACGTGAGCGCGCGCACTGCTTCAAAGAAAATATGTAACAGCCATTTTCTATTCCTATTTCTATTTCAATTTCCCTGCAGCTCTGCGACAGTTCTGCTGCCTGGGAAAACGCACAACTGGCTAGTGTGTGCTTTGTGGTATAAGGAAGAAAGGCAGGAAGAAGTAGAAGGGAGACGGGACCTAAGAGAGAGAGAGAGAGAGAGAGGGAGTCGACGACTCTTTAAAGCGCTCTTCGACGGCACTGCACAAATTGCTTGTTTAAATATAAGAAGCGACAAATATTTGTTCAACATTTAAGCATTCGACATCAACATCGACATTATCATTATTGTCGCAAGTTTGTTTGGCTTCACATCAGAATTTTATGGAGCGCAAAAATATGAGACAGGATCGACAACGAGGCCAAGAAGTATGAGACTATGAGAAAGTTAGAGCAAAGCAAACTCTGAGGATGAAAATATAAAACAATAACAACAACAGCAGCTACAACTGCAACAACAAGAATAATACGAATAAAAATGCCACTTCCGTTTTATTTGCGAAAATTAAATAAACCGAAATATGGTCGGACCATATTGGTGCATAATAGGGAAAATATTTTGTTCATTAATGTGCCCTGAACAAGAAGTAAATGAAAAATAAGTAAAAATGTTCTGAAACCGAAAGTGACTGACTGACTGACCGACTGGCTGCAAAATACCCTACAAATAAGCCATGATTATTTTTTTTTCTTCATTCTAATATAATAATTTCACTTACAATTATATAAAAGGGTAACATATATCTAGACCAGATTTTAACAGAAAACTTTTTAGCTTCTAGCTCCTATAATCTCAAAGACATGCAATTACTTCTAAATACTTTATGTGATTCGCAACGTCTTGATCTGCATATAACATACATTTTCTAGTATTCTAGTACCCTCTGTGTACTGGGTATACCAAGAGAACATTTTTAGAAACGGAGCGAGTGTATTACCTAACTGACCAATTAATGCCTGCAATACCTTTCAAACAATTTAATTTTAAATTTGTTTTTTATTTTCGACATTTTTATTAAATATAATTGAATAAATAATAAAAAAAAAGTATTTGTATGATGACATTGCAGACATAAATTTATCCCAGAGTGATGACATTCGATTTACGGCACTGCTGCAGAGCAACCCGAATTGGTAGAACATCTTTTCAGTAATATTCTAAACACAAAATTTGTTGCTATTGTTATAATAAAGTTACAAGAAAAAACATTTTTAGAACCTGTGTAGCATTCTATGCTACTCGAATTTACAGAGGATATAGAGGGAAAAGTGCAAATAAATAAGCAGCCAAGCAATAAAAGAAAAGCCGAAAAGTAAAAGCTTTGCCACTAGCCCGTTTATTATGTATAAACATTTGAAGAGCTAAAGCAGATAGCGGTGAGACGGTCAGAGAGACTAGATTACAACAGATGGGAGGCTTGGGAAGTTTTGAGGAAATTGAGAATGCTGAAATGTGTGCTAAGCTCGTGCCACAAAGTGACTGCCAGAATAATATTAGATCGATGTTTTTCTAAGCCGTATAGAAAAGACAAGCTATTGAATGTTTTCCGGGATGAAAAACAGGTTCTCATTCCTTTTAAAGTATTTCAGAGTTTGGATACTCAGTAGACTGTACCTCTCGTTCTCCCTATCCCTCTCTCTTTCTCTGCGTCATCTACTTCCATTTGGCAAGCCAGCGAGCCGCACTAATCAACACAATTACAATGCAGCCGAAGTAAAACTTTTCTAATTGGATATGAAGACGCGCACATGCGTTTCTTTAAAAGAATTTCACTTCCATGTACATTACACATATATAAGCACACATACAAATACACATACAAATATAGCTGGCACTTGCTGAAGGTCCAAACAATTTGGCAAGAAAATGGCGAGCGACAACAGAAACTCCATAGGCATCGCCGTTGTCGCTCCACTCCAATGCCTTAAACCCAATCCTCATTCCTCAATCCCCGCACGCTGAAATGCTTTGACAAATTATTTTTAAGCCAATTTACAACTTGAGAAAAAGTAACAAGAAAACATATCACCCTCCAAAGCGAAGAGTGTGAGACGGCTTGGCGTGTATGTCACTGGGTGTGTGTGTTGGCTGAATGTGTGTAGGTAAAGCAAATATAATGCGAGGGATAAAAGTGTAAAGTTGACAACCCAAGCACATTACTCACTCGAGGTGCCAACAACGGCGACGAAGACGACAACGGCAACGGCAAAGCGGACAAGAACGAAGACGAAGGCGACGGCATTAAAATAAGCAACCAAGCGATTCAACGTCAACGTGAAGAAAGAGCTGAAACAGAAACAACAAACGGGAGCAATAGCAGAAATGAGCATGGCCAAGAATAATGGTAATGCGCTACTGCCAAGCTTTCGGCTCGTACATACATACCAAGACGCAAGCCAAGCGGTGGCCAGGCTATCATAACCGAAGCCTTGAGTGTATGCAACCAGAGGCAGTCAAGAGTACATATTGACGGCATTTCGGTTTTCAAACCTTTACTCTGCACTCCTTACGACCAAGGCAAGATTTAGCGCACTTTCTCAACCTCAGTTGAATGACGACACTTCTCGTCGGAAACCATTAATTTTGTCACTCTTCATAGTGAAAAGGAAATGCTGTACAGAAGCCACTGTACTATTTCAATCATTCCATAGAGTTCCGGTCAGAAGCAATGGCCAGAATATTACCAAAATATTACTTAAAATCGTGGAAGACCAATTAAAGCAATTTTGCACATTGGACCCCGCATATCTTTTGCCGAAGCCAATGCCCAAGGGTTAAGGCAAGACATGTCCATTTGATTTTTATGACATCGTAGGTAAGTTAATCGTTAACAAAGCGCAGACCACAATGACCACAAATCCAACAGTAACAACAGCAACATGTCGGTCGAATAGACAGACATGACAACTTCCGTATGATGCGTTGTGGCCTTAGCAATAAGTCGTAGTTCGCGTGCTGTGACCACAAAAACCACGCACATGTTTACAATTTGATATGCATGCGTCGT
Source organism: Zaprionus obscuricornis (assembly GCA_037044475.1). Classification (NCBI taxonomy): domain Eukaryota; kingdom Metazoa; phylum Arthropoda; class Insecta; order Diptera; family Drosophilidae; genus Zaprionus; species Zaprionus obscuricornis. The sequence continues at coordinate 36,960 of JBAMBR010000605.1, forward strand.
CTTGGCTTGACTTAATAATTACATTAAATAATTTAATAGTTCAATATTTAAAGGGACTGTTTAAGCCTGATTAGTATAACAAATATAATAGAAATTAAATTTAATAGCTAACAACTTAAAGTAACGGTCATTAACTGACCAAGTCCTATGTAGTTCTTGCTGTGCACATACATTTCTCACTATTCAGTCTTCGATAACGCACATTACATTGATGCCACTTCGTCCCAAATTGACACCTTCCAGTGCAGATTCTTGATGTGAGCGCATGTAGATCAGAAATTGAATAATAACATAGAATAAATTATTGCGATCGTAGGCGCAATTGTGCAGTTCCTTTTCGCTTATAAAATTAAACTTAGGATTCAGTTGATTGTTGGTAATAAGTATGGCGCAGTGAGCTTTGTTATTAACTGCATTTACAATATCTTTGGAAGAACGTTTCTCTTCACGCATTAGCACATATCGTGAATGAAATGGTCGACCACCTCCTTGGGGTAATGGCATCAATTGGCTGTCTAAATAAACGCAAAACAAATGGAAGAGTATCTACAAAAATGAGCAACATAAATTCAATTAGTTTTGAAAATGGAATATTTAAGAAATATTGAGTACTCACAGCAGCATCTGTTGGTAAATGATCTCCCCACTCTTTGCCATTGTGTGCTTTGCCAGAATTCCACCGATAGTCACCAATGCAGGAACCTTGTGAAAGCTCTTTTATCCGCTGCACCAAGTACTCCTGATTGTTGAAGGTATCAAGGAAAGGCATAAGCATTGGCAACATTGGTGCACAGGTTTGCACGAATTGTTGATTCTCAGCCATTTTACGCAAACGTTCGAGACCAACTGCTCCTATCTTTATATCGCTGAGACCACGTTGTCTAAAGATTTCATCAATATTATTAATTTGTTTCACTAGCCGCTGCAATATGGTCGTTGATATCCACTAAAAGATAAAAATTTATATAATAAGTAATGCAAACTGATAGCTAAATAATTAATGATACTAACATATCTGAGATTGCTTAAATATTGCGATAGCTTCACTGTAGATATCCGCTTTATGACTTCCGAATTGCTGTCCTTGAAGTGTAGTATGCCGAATTCCTCAATCGAAGTTGGTGCATTTTCTGTGGACGCAACAGGTGCTGGGGCAAGTTGATATATTGTTCGCTTTAGCATATAGGCAGCATTGTTGCAATAGTTCCAAAATGAATTAGCCGAATCCATGCTTTGAATATTTGATGTGTCCACTAGTTCAGCATAACTGCGATCACGTTCGCGCTCTGCTCGACGCATCAGTGCCGGCAATTTACGGACATCAGTGGGAAAATCCTCGCGACAAACCTCCGCATACGGAGACATATAGGCAGACTCATTGCTAAGATTGCTAGCATTTATTGAGTTATTAGCACCTATGGAACAATTGTATGATTGATTGTTATACTGCGGCTGCTGTTGCTGTGGTGTACGTGTTGGACTTGGACTACGGCGCGGCGTCTGTGTACCCCAACGGCTGTCTTCAAACGATGAGTGCCAATTGATTATGGGAACATTATCATTATCATCTGAGTCTGGTTCATAGCTGCAGGGCTTCGATGATTTGCTTACAGTTCTAAATGAATTGTCTAAAAATATCAAATATTTCGTAATTATATATAAAGTCTTTAACAGCACTCTTTACGTTAGCGTTACCATTAGTTTCATCCAGCAGACATCTTTGTTGCTCGGTCACACACATTGGGCTGCTAGCGACAAACCACCACAGGAACTTGCCAATGCAGGCGACCGCACTCAATAGAACAAATGCCGCCATGGAATACTCAACCTGATACCAAAACGTAGAATTGTAGGAGGGACATGTCTGATAGAGATCGATGGCAAGAAATATCCATAAGATTAAATTTATTAGGCCCCATTTAAAATAGTTCTTGGCTTCGGCACGCTCTCTACGAATTTCCAAAGACTTTTGTACATTAATGCGCGATAGGTGCACTTTTTGCCTCTTCTGCACGACTTGACTGCGATAATGCGGTGAGCTATAAATAGGTGAGCTTCGGATAAATATAATTAAATAAACTAATTACTTATTATTGTATTATAATTTACCAATTATTCTGTGAAAAATTCATCACACGCTTTAAATGTTAAATTATGTGTTCAATGTGTTTCCTAAAGTAATGCCGCAAATTGGCGGACTTGACCAGTGTGTGCATATTTTAGGCATAAATTGCGATTAATATCGATAAGCATCGCCGTTCAATATAGATGGTAACTCTACATTTTAATAGATATCATTAGGAGGCTGACAGCCATGAAACTCTACTGCGCGCTTGTTTTTTATTTTCTTACCAATTCAAAAACAAATGATATAAATATTGTACAGTTTTAATATTTTATTAACATTTTGCATTTCGCTTAATAAACTAATACAAAAGATAAGAAATTACAAACGAATAATTTTACAGCTGTTATCGCATTGAAGTGAGAAAAGTGAAGTATGAGAACGCTCCTTGCATTATCTAATAAAATAAATGAATTTAATAATTATTATTTAATAAATTATTTAAATAAGTCAAGTTTTAATTACCTTTAAAACAGCAACTAAAGTCACACTAAAGTATTTTAAGCCAGTAAGATAAAACGGTCGAGCGTTAACTTCGATGGCCAATGTAATCAGTTTCATAAGTTTCACATTATCATGAATATTAGCTGATTTATAGATGATTTTTTCCCAATCACAGGTATAGTACATAACACTTAATTCGTCTGTCTAAGAATTCATTTAAAACTTTTTGCAATTATATAAAATATTTTAAAAATATATGTAGTGCACATACCGTTTTATAGAGTATTGAACCGAGGAATCCTATGGACAACAGCTCACAAAACTTGCCAATGAACCAAACAATATAAACAATATTTCCTGCAGGATTCTAATAGAAGAATGCAATTATTTTATAATAATCCATATAATTATGAAATTCATTCTTACCGTATATGCTTTGAAGCCTGTCGCACATAAAAGTGCTGCGCTAAAGCTAAACATTATAAAGATACGAAAGCTAAATTCTCTTTCTAATTCTTCACCGAACCTATTCAGTGCAGCATTACGACGCAAGATGTGAATGATAACACGACGATAATCGGCAGCAATATTTGCTATATTATTTCTGGTTAACAATTGCTTCACGTTCTGTCTCAAATCTTGTCTGAGCATTATATAACGTGCATTCAAATGCATCATTAGCTCGCCTAGAATATTAAGTTCACCAAAGAGCATACTCGTTATAATGATGCCTACCCAATAATTGCAGCATAGTAACGGTATATAGTACTGCAACTGTGTGTTATCGAAAAGATAAACTTGCTGATATAACATCTCGCGTCTGTGATATATAACATTTTGAACTGGCACCAGCGAGAAGTTTAGCATGGCCAACAGATATAGTATAGTGTTGAGTCGAGTGGGAAGAAGTTGTCGTTGAATACGCACATGAATCCTTGGCTCTGATTCTTGTGTTACATAAATCTCAGCATAAAATTTCTGCAAAACACGTTTGAAGACATCTTTGTTCATGGCCAGTTGAAAGCCACGAATCTGTATCTCAACCAAGACCAAATATGTTGGCATGCCCGTTAACATTTTATCGATATTATTTCGATTGGCTATCACATAATGAAAGTCGACCTCGTTATGCAAGCAAAATATAAGAAACCCAACAAATATTATAAATCGCTCGATATGTATAGTTCGACTACTTGCACCATCCTCAAGTGGCCAGATAATATGATTAAGTCGACGATATATGACAATGGGCCAAGATAATGGCACAGGTTCTCCATTTTTTAGTCGTGCTTGATAGCGCATTGTTTAAGATTTCGGCAAAAACTGTTGCGGCTGATAGTCTTACGACCTATTTATCTGTCTGAAATTTTTTTTGATGGTCTCATGAAAGTTGAATGCAAGTAAACATTACAAATATATAATTAACGAATTCGTGTTTAAACTCATCGAAATAATAAACACAAATCAATGGAATATTTTATTAATTATCATATTAATTGCTGAAACATTAAATATTCAAAGTAAAGAAAAATATTTTTCAGCTTGACGAGTATGTTATACCCTTGCAAACAAAAAGTCAATTTTGAACTGATTGTGGCTATTGCAGCTGCATGATAGTGTAAGTCCGATTATTCACTAAACTCATATCCTGGCAGATAAGCCAGTTGACTTGGTAAAAAAAGAACATTTTTCAAAGACTGTTTGATAAATCGATTGCTTTTATTACAGCTATGTGTCTTCCGACCAGATGCGATCCGTCTTATATAGTCTGTGGCAAAAATAAGCACATTAATTATGAAGAATGTGTCTTTCTCGCCATTCTTTTTAAGTTACAAATTTCGGGGAAAATCAATATACCCCAGGATATAAAAAAAACTGAGTATGAGCTGTAACTGCTCCTTTATTTTGAATCCAAAGAATTTCAGCTAAAATCAAAGTTATTCCGGAATATTACTTCTCTCATGTGATATGAACAAATTTAAGCATATTTTGTTTATTTATTTATTTTTCTCCATTTTCTGTTTTTTTTTTTTTTTTTGATAATTGCATTTTATATAATTGCCATTTAATTAGTTAAGTTTTAGTTAACATATGTATACGTATTTAAAAAATATGCACAGTTCCATTAACTAAGTTAAGGTTTCTAGATTTTTATATTGTACGAAAATTGTATACGTGGAAACTGGTGCTAGTATTTTATAATATATATATATGATATAGTAAAGTATATATATATACTATGTGTGTATATATATATGGATATAATACTGGATTTTAGGGACCATCAAAAAACACATACATACACTGAAATACAAATACATAAGCAAATTACAAATATATATGTTGCAATATTGCAAGTTGTGTTGCATGTTGTTTGTTTCTGGCGAGCGCTTTCATACATTTTTGGAATTGTATTTTTACTTTTTGCGAACTTTCAAGCTAATAGAAATAAACACCAATATTAATATCAAGATCAAGATCAACATCAACATCAACATCGAGAATCTCTTGATTGAAAACACATTGAGCTAAATCGCATGTATTTAGTTAATTAATTGTATTAGTATTTAGTTAGTTTGTTAGTTCGTGTTTGAATTATATCGTATGTAAGTGTATATGTTATATATAAATCCATGGTTAAATTGCCTAGACTTTCCGCAGATCTTATTCCCACTTGACGCAGCTTAGTTGGCAAGTGAACGTTTGCCCCAGCCCGCATGCAGCTTCTGCCATTGATCACGCTTGCCCCACATGCCCTTCAGATTGTTCCATGTTGGTTCACGTTTACCCCATGCGCCTCTAAATTTGTTCCAGCCTTGAGCCTGTCGTCGCTTTCCCCAAGCAACATTCATGTTCTTCCATGCTCTCTTCTCCAATCCATTGTTGTCATTGCCAAAATCATCGTTATCCTCATTAGACTGCGACAATTGTTGATGCACCAGTTGTTGCTGCTCCGGATTGCCATTGGCCATGCGCTCAAATGTATTCCAGTCAATTGTGTTGGTGCCGTCGGTTATGACCAAAGGCACAAAGTGGCCCGTCATATAGATGGAATCGTCCACATCGAAACTAGCTGGATCATTGGCACGTTTGCCCCATGAACTCTGCAGTGATTGCCAGGCGCGTTTGTTGTTATTGTTGTACAGATCATTGTCGCCAAGTTGTTCCATCACCTGCTCGGAGAGTCCCGTAGCTGCCAGCTCATTGTTATTATTGTTGTTGTTGTTGCCAATGGATGCCGCATTGCTACTGCTGCTGCAGCTGCACAAGAGTAAAAGCAGCAACAGAGCAATATTGTGCGTCCCACAGCTGGAGTTTTTCAAGTGCGCCATGTTTCTGCAACGGCAAAAAGAAGAAGAAGCACAAAAACACGTGTAAACATTAAAACGTGAAAATGCTCGAAATGCTGAATTGTTGGAATGTTCTGTCAAATGCGAACAATGTAATGTAATGGTAAAAATAAGGCAAAGGAATGCTTGCACCAATTAAGCTGCAACCTCTCCATCCCGCTGTGAGTTTTCCCTGGAGTCTGCGGTTCTAAGTACTACCAGCGCTTTGTTTTTCGACGTTGTGCCAATCATTTCCGCCTACGCCTCAAATTACAGCAACAAGCGTAACGATTTAGCTAAATAAGCACTCTAATTGAAAGCGGTGGGACGGCATAGCTATCTATACCCCTGCATCTCTGTGTGTGCCCTCCCCGAAGTATTCGTGCCGTACACCTACTCCACGTGCTCCATTTTGTTGTTGTGTTGTTAAGTTGTTTCGAGACGGCACTCAACTCCCGACGGTGACGTTGAATTGCCAAGTTCAGTTCATGCCAAATGGCAACCGCTGCGTTAAAAGCCAACAACGCATAACAGTTACAATTTATGGCCTATTAATGTCTTGTTGCAGCGTGAGTTTGAGGTAGCCAACGATAGGCGGCAACAAATTCGACTGGAAGGGGAAGCATTATGATGATAATACGCATACGCCACATAGTACGCGGATTTTCTGGCCCTTGTTGCATCAAATTGCAGGAGCAATGAAAATGTCTATATTTATATACAGCTATTCGTGTATGTGTGTTTGTGTACGTGTGTGTGTATGCTTGATATACTCAATTATTATGTTTTAAAGCTATACTGAATAATAATAGTGAAGATTAATGCCATGTTTGCCAAAGAACTTAAGTGCCTGGAAATTGCACTTAAGCGCACAGTTCTACGCCTCAACGCCAGCGCAAGGACACTTGACAAATATCAACAAGATGCCATCATAGCATAACACTAATCGGTTCCTCATTGCTTAATCCTCGCCCCCACTTAAGAAGTTATTCATATGCGCTTGCATGATCGAAATTTCGTGTTAGCATATAAGGCAAACAAAGATTAAGAGGGGGACAAGGAAAGTTTACATCTAAATCGTAAATTGTGTACCATTGTTGCTTTAGTAATTCATATGAAACTACATATAGCATTGATATGTTAAACGTTGATTCAAATTATTTATTATTTATATTGATTAATATTTATTATTTGTTTCCCTGCACATCGCATCTTCTTCCTCTGCATTTAGCCTTTCCTTCCTTTCCATTTAACTTTCCCTTCCTCTTTATTTAGCCTTCGCTTCCCCTTCATTTCTTCTCTGCTTCTTTATTTAATATTCTCTACTTCTTCAGCTTCTTAACCTAACACCGACACCTTTTTCTCCTATTTTTCTTCAATTCTCTTAAGTTTTGCTCCACTTTGTTTCTTGATCTTTCTTCTCTACCACCAGCTTCGCCTTTTATTTACTCTATTACTACTCTGCTCCTGCATGTTGGTAACTTCTGTTTGATCGGCCACTTAGTGAGTTTCTTCTATAGGTTGATTTAGCATCATGCGTCGAACATCACTCAAACGATTATTTAATCCTTTTTTCACTCCTTGTAACAAAAGTTTACGTTTCACGCAATCCGCAATCTGTTTCTCTAAGACACCAACAAGCTCTTTATAGTCTAATTCCCGTATTGGGCCCAATATATTCTTGGGCTTAACTTTATTTGCACCTTCCTCCTCTTTCCTAACTTCAGTCGTATCCATACAGATGGTATTAATGTCATCACTTACAGGGCTATCTTGTTGAATTTCGATCTAATTGCTCTCGTTCCCCTTCTGGGATGCCTCAGTCTTAGTAACATTTTATTCAATCAACTCTACGTTATGACCATCCGCTTCGGCATCCCCTCTACATCTTTGCCAGTTGTAAAATAATTTTCTTCAACCAATTCTACGATTTGGCCATGTACTTCAACAATCTCCTCTTTCTCAGACCGGTTTACAGATTCTAGTGATGAAGAATTGTTGGTATCCATTCCTGTTTCATCGGATACATTAATATTCAGACACATCAATTTAACCCTTTCGTATCGCCCAAGCATAGTTTCTAATAGTCAATAGCCAACTTATTGAGCACTTCTCTAGTAGTGAAAGAAGTACGAGTGACTTCTGAAATAATATCATTCTTTATATCACTGTAATTATCCCTCCAAAGAACTGTCCATTTCATTTTTAGCCGGTTGATTTCACTATTATACTTTTTATACTCTTTGCCCATTGGGTACCAAGAGTATATTGGGTTTGAGATAGCAGCAAATGTATGTAACACCCATAAGGAGGCGTGGCCGACCCCACAAAGTATATATATTCTGACTCAGGATCAATAGCCGAGTCGATTGAAGCATGTACGTCCGTATGAACACAGAGATCTCGGAGACTATAAGAGCAAAGTGCTTGTATTAGTTGCAGGCAGATCAAGTTTATTTTGGATTTTTGCCACGCCCCCACCGCCACCACCGCCACCACGAATCGATAAAAACCATTTTGAAGACATCCATGACTTTTGGTACAAAGCTAGAATATGTTTATCTGGACGTTGTGTGAAAATTTGGTACAGATCGGATTATGAACATGCAAGTTATACACATTTCAAATTCCAACATCCAGCATCTCTATAGCGTACGCTTGCCTGCTGCTCTCATCCCACACACGGCAACATTAACTTAGTGTTTTTTCTTCCTCACGCTTGTAAAGAGTGTGGCTTAGTGGTTAGAGGGTTGAACTCGCGTGCAAGAGGTCCGTGGTTCCGTTCTCGAGAGCGATTTCTTTTTTTTTTAAATTAGCTTAAAATTGGCGAGTGCGCAGCACGAACTAAATAAATATATAAATATACATATATAATATATCTTTGGGCACCGAGTATTATATAGTCCAGCATACTCGTTCTTACTTGTTCTTATTTATTTTTATATTTTTTGAAGATTTTTGTTTTTATTTCTATTTCTTAAAATAGAAATAGAAATATGTTAATATTTCATTAAAAATTTGTTTTAATTAAATTTGCTTTTTTTTTTTATTAAATATAACGAAATGGTGACAAGATAGGTGCACTGTTATCTAATTGGACAACTTAAACAAATCAGAAATAAAAAAACAGAACAATTAATTATGTCAGCAGCACATAATAAATATTAACTATAGAAAAATTATATAAATTGGGCCTAAGAATATGCCAGAATTTTAAGAAGAGCATTGCTGGTAATCATTAGGTCAAGATCCGAGAAAGAAAGTTGTTTCAAACACCACGACCCTTAATATATTGAATTTTATTTCGCAATCCAGACCTTGACTTCTGTCTGAAACTTTTACCAGAGTCTACTAATTCACTTTGTAATATAACCATGTAATATAACCTTCTTATACTTGCAAAGTAATCCGAGTGTTCATATATCAGAGTAACAAGATTTAGGTTCGTCTGTCAATCTATCAAATAGCCCTATATATAGTATAAGCCAGATCAATCTTTAATTAAGTCTTTATATGAAAATTCTTAGTCTTTAATACCTAATGATAATTTATTTATGACTTGTTGCAATTTGTCATTTTTATACACTCACTCGGGCATATTATATACACCAAAGAATTTATAATGCATAGAGGTAGAGGCATGGTCGACAGTGTGAAGTATATAAATCCATGATCAGTATCCTTAGCCGGTTCGTATTTCGCATGTCCATCACTCAGACTTGATCTTCTCTGTCCGTCGGCATTTCTTTCTGTCCGTCCATCTCATTGTCCATCTGTTTATCCTTCTGTTTGCCCGTCCAATGGCTTGTGTGTAGTGCAAAGGGAAAGTGACGTTGGATTTGCTATCTTATCTAAGCAAGCGCTGATTAAATGATGTTTCACTTTGTTGGCTACTTTATGGCGTCCATGTACATTTAATTGAAGCAGGCAAATTTACCACATACATATGTTGTACGTGTGTGTGTGTGGGTGTATGTGTTTATATGTGTGTTTCTGTGGTTGCGCTGCAGCTATCCAGGCGCTTGAATCTTGACTGATTGTGAAAATGAAACTGGCATCGGGATTGACGCTGGTTTTATGTTGTCTTACTTTGCATTTAATTTGTGTGCTTGTCGTTGATTGATTGACGCCCAGATGAAAGTTTTTGGCGGCTTTACGTTAAATTATAATAGATAGCTTCGTTGTGATGATAGGGCACGCATCGCAAATTTTATGACCGCACATTCGACGTAGTAACAAACAAAAGAACGTCAAAGGGCAACTAGGAAGCAACAGCACCATGGACACAAAAACAACCAGAACCGTGACCTGGGCCACAAACTATACAACGCACCCATTGCAAAAGGCTCAAGGACCAAGCTACCAGCTAAGTGAGCCAAGTCAAGCAGTCAAGCAGCCAAGTAGCCAAGCGGCCAAGTGGGCAACTAACTAACCAACAGCACGTGCAAAAGCAAGCTTGTAATTGAAATTAACTGAAAATATTTATGGCTTTCTTAGCGGCTGACATTCCAGAAAATTTCAGAGTGGAATGACTGGAATGAGCGGCACGACAAGAATCTGCTGTATTATTCAGTTACCTGCTGTCCAGACATTATTCACGACAATGTCTTTCAGTGACAATGACAGCTACTAGCCAGGGCAAAGGATGCTACATATTCATTTGCTTAACTCGATATACTATAATATACAAAATATACCATAGAACAGATAATATATAAAACACACACAAACACACTGAAAACACACACATATATATATATATATATATATATATATATATATATATACAATCAGTTTTCTTTGCAGATGTGGAATCGCGCTCTCCGAAATTAAACAGTTTTCGCACTTGCAAATTGATGGGCTAGGGCGTTTCAAGTGGGCGTGTCTTGGAATGTATTACTTTTTTTTCTTCTATTTTTATTTATTTATTTATTTTTTTTTTTGTATTTTTAATAACGTCTTCTTTAGCAGCTAGTGCTAATATTTGCCAAAGGATGGCATTTGCCTATAAGTGTTTTGTTGAAATAGGTTTCCTACCACTTCTCCCACGCACTGTCGCAGCGAATGTCATTTGAATAAGAAAATCATCGCCGGCAATGCGATTCACCACGAGTTGAAGCATCAACGAAAATTCGTAAATAAACAAAATATCCATAGAAGTGTAAATACATTTTCTACCTCGGGCTGTCCCCGCTGCTTTTTTTATTTTTATTTTATTTTTTTGGGTTATGTGTTTCCGTTTCTACTTCAAATTGTTGCTCTGCCCCTGCTATTGACTCTGCCTCGCACTCTTATAATCTAAGTTAAGGAAGGCAGCTGACACTATTAACTTGTCCGACTAACCATTAAATTATTTCTACTCCTTACAAACAAGCAAATTGATATCAATAAATATCAATAAATGTTAATAATATCAGCAATGCTACACTGAATAATGTACTAAATATTTTTTTTGATATTCACTTAATATTTTACCTATTTAGCAAAAGTCAAAGTTAGACGTAAATTCATGTTTAAGTCAATAGATATTTATTTTTATTAATTTTATCAAATTAAATGATCAATGCATAAATTTTTATTTTTTCAAAATAGTATTTATTTATTTATTATATTTTTTCTTGTAAAACTTTTGGCTGTTTAATTATTTTATTGTTTATTATATTTGTTTAGTTTAATTATTTCTTTTAAAAATGCATTTGAAATATTTGTTACACGAATCTATTTAAATTTTATTTTTATTTTTATTTATTTTAATATTTTAATTTTTATTTATTTGTTTTATATTTTCCTTTGCGTATTAAGTTGAAATGCATGTATAGTAAATTGAATTGAACTTTTAAATTGATTTTAAAAATATTCTCTGGTGGATTGTAAAATGTAACTGGCTCTTTCAATTCATACACAGATTCGATTATGTCGAACAAAAAGCCATCTATAATCAACTCACCTGTAGGGTTTTTTTAATTTATTTTTTTTATATTTTTAAAACAGGAAGCAAGCTTTTGGTTCCGTTCTGTGGTCACTCAATACGCAGTTTATCTCTTCGCCTCTCTCTCTCTCACTGTCTCTTCCGCTCACTCTCTTGATTTGCACTTTCAGCTATTAGTATTTTATTTTACTTTTTTTTTACCTTTTCGCGTGAAATTACTTTTATAACTAAATTGCGGGCCAGTTGCAATTGAATTAGTGCTCAAATATTGCCAGTTGAGTACTTTGCTCTCGTTTTACACGGCCAGTGAGCAAGGAACTAATACAGAAGAAGCTTGCGGTCTCAGGATGTGTGAGCAAACCTGTTGATCAACTGTTAATGATACGCAACACGGCCGCGTTGGCCGTTTATAAATCAAAACGGAAGCGAATCGAGACACGATTGGTTGCGTACGGAAAGCACGAACGTTCAAACGAAGTGCACACACACAGACATAAACAAGGCATATGTACCCATATATACACGTATGTTTGAGTATATATGTTCGTGCAGATACAATGGCATAGCTCTGCCTGACAAGGCATTGTATGTTTGCCAGTTGGCGGCTGCAGCGACGGAAGTGGCCAAAAACTGTTGCCTACTTAGTGGGTCAGTCAACAAAGCGCCGCTATTATTATGTCCCACACCCATTGTTGCCTCCTACTACTCTCCATTCAAGTCGCTCATTCCTCTATCCTCCTCTATCCGTTAGCTAGCCCATTGGCCCACCTAACAAAACGCGTTACGAGTTGAAGTTGATGGCACACATGCGCGCCCTTGCAATGTTTATTTCAGTTCCCCTGGGAGCGGCGACAGACTTTGGACACAACATATGCGTGGGCCTGGGCCATGCTATAACCACAGTAACAGTCACATTCAGAAGCTCATTCAAATTCATGTGCATGCTTGAGAAGATTGTAGAGCTCCTTTACTTTTCACTGCTTAGGTCCAAGCCAACGCCCATTTACACCCATGTGCACTGTCGAGCCGTTACCCCGTCACCTATGCACCCACCAATCTGACAAATCGCCCATTTGCACATTTGCCCATGATGCCATTTAAAATTTAACGTGTTCCTCGGAACTCCGAAAGTGAAACCACTCACCGATGCTATGCAATTGCATTTCTTCGAACTTAGCACACAAAACATTGGAAGGCTTTTTAAGGTGTGGTCAAAGAGCGAACTCAATTGGGATGAAGACCTCAATACAATTTTTTCCCATTTAGTGTCAATTTGCTGTTGCGTTGCCGTTGAATGATTCTCCTAACCCAGCACAGACGTAGCACGGCGGACAGCAAACCCAAACATCGCTATACAAGTACAAAAAAAAAACCCTTTTAGAGCTTCATGAATATTTATAGCTGACTTGAAGAATTGTTGTTTTTTTTTTTTGCAATACTTCGATTCCCTTAAAAAAGGAAACACACACAAAAAATACTGCTTCAATTACGACAGAACGCAACCTTTGCTACTTGCAAGTGTTGTATGTCAATAAGTGTGTATGTGTTGATGTTGTTGTTGCTGTTTGGATATCAACAGGTTTTCATTTGTGCCATTTGATAGCCACTCCAAAGTGGGGACAACGCCAAATAAACGATGATGGGAATATTTATGACACTGGCAATGCTACGTGTGCTACTGGCGTATAATGAATGGGTTATGCAGAACATCCGAACATCAGCAACATCAGAGGCCAAGCACCTCTTAACCCCCTTCTCAGCCTATTAAACATAACTAACATAGCTCAATCGATAAGGAACACAGTGAGCTCTTACGTAGTCACTAATTGATTTCGCCACTGATAAATTGATTCAATGTTGTTTTATGTTATCTACGATGCAGACAGCAAGTGCTACATGTGCTTTGGCTTGTACACACATTTCAAGTGCAGCGATTGTAAATCAATCGCTATTTACGTGGAAAATGATGTTTAGCTCCGGCCATACAAATAATATTGCTATGAGCTAAATATATGAAATTAACTGTATAGTAAAAATCAGAATCCGAACAATGCCTTTGACTTTACTCTAGCTTTAATGCAGCTGAATAGAAGTAATGCACTGCTGCACGCGTTGAAGCCCCGCTTGTTGACCAACAATGTCCCAACACACACACACACACACACACACACACACAAGCACACATAGACTATTATCCATAGAATGACCATATTTCTATAGGAATACCCTTGGTGCTTTCATCATAAGATGAAGTAGTTGGCAGCTAATAATAATTTGTTTGCACTTTGCATATGCCAGCTGGCAAGGCAACAAAGCCAATCGAAGTATGAGACCATGCTCTACTTTTACATATGCACGCTACATACATATTAGTACTATAATTATTGCCATGCAGATAATTATCTTTCATCTTTTAGTAATATTTCATATAATCACCTAAATTACATTAATAAAGGTAACGACAAGGAAATATGAATATAAATATGCAAGGAGAATTATTCTCAAACATGATTTTAAAAATACCGCACTCTTCATCTGGACAAAAGCTCATAGTTATATGTCTCACGTATCGATATCGATATATTTCGCAATGCAAACATATTTCATTAGATACATCTCGCATCTCTATCAGAAAATTGCATTACCGGCTAAGAAAAGTTATTTTGTTATTCTTTTGAGATGGAAATATATTTGTTTATTTAATCAACGTTTCTATTATTACGTGCTTGTCATGGATATTGTATTACCCGGGCTACATAATAAAAAAAAATTTCTCGAGTATGCCGCCCAGATTCAATATGACGAGTTTTACGCAGTAAGTGAAAGTCATAAATTTGCTTTCAAAACCTAATATAAGTTGTTCTTTTTAGAAAATGTTTGTGTTTTGTACCAACTGCAGCGATGTCGATGTTTATCAGCTGATGGCTGATGATCGTCTACTGCAATTAATTTACGGATGGGATATCTGTCGAGTGCACCGTCGAAAATTCATTACCAATGAAGTCAGTTACATTGTCAAGGTTTTGGCTCATCACACCCTGCAGCTATGGTTCAGTGAGGAATGGATGGGCTGCTCGGAGAGTCTAAGACGAATGGTGTTGTACTACTTAAGCAAAGGCTCAGTGGTTTTTCACAAAATTGAAGGACTCTGTGATATCGATTGGCATTATGTTCTGAACTTTCAGACTAGCCCATGGCGACAGCCCTATCTGCAGGAACTCTTTAGAGACTTATCAAAAAACAAACACCATGTTATTGAACATTCAGTGCAGCCTGCCAATGCTGCAGGTATGCATATGTATATCTTTTGTATAGAATTTGTTGACTGACATTCTTTTGCTTTTTACAGATGTTAACTTTCTGATGAAAGAGCGCTTACATCTTATAATATTAAGGTTACTAAAGCTATTCGATTGCGGAAGCTGGGAAGCTGTTAAGCAACTCTCTTTGCGGGTCCTAGCTGCCTGGTTAATGTGTAATCCCGCTGACAATAATGAAAGTTTGAAGCATGAACAAGCTTCTATAACTTTAGTGGCACATCTATACTTGCTAACAGTATTTGTAGCCGATGATAATCGTGGTTATATAATTGATAATATGGTACGTCATATTACAACACTAATGATATTAATTAATCTACAATTAAACTTTACTCTTTTATGTAGATGTACAATATACGATTCTACGCGCAGAGTATGCAAGAAGCATCGAATGAAGTTGACTATACTCCAGCTAGGCTTATTGCGCAAGTGTGTGTGCGTCTTGGGCTTGGCAAGGATGGTTTCTTCGAGCGTTTAGTATTCAAAACATTTAATTTAAGCTTAATCACACCATTTGCTGTTATGCTCAAGGCCTACACTAGCTATGTACTGGGAAATCAACTCTTAGAATTGATGGCTCAGAATGAGCATGACTTTATGTTGCATATATCACAGTTTAAGGTATTGATGCATCGCTATGTTGAAGAGCGTGAAAGCAGCGAACAGTTTCTCTTACGTGAGCTGCAAAAATTGGAATCACAACGCACTAGCCACGCTTCGCCGCATACAGTCAATTTGAATTTGAACTATCAACAGCAAATCTGTAAAGGAAATCGTGCCAGCAATATAGGAAACTATAAGAACTGCGACGACGACGAGAAGCCTTTATTCGATGTGGACGAGGAGATGGACAGACAAATAGATCCAGTCTTTCAGAATGTACCCAACAATGAAGAGGTGTTGGAGTTCGTCTATCGGTTATTGGCTCAGCGTGTAAATGACCTAAAGTTTAATTTATGCCAATCACTTTAGTAATATAATTTTCTTTCTCTATAGAAATTCAGAGGTTGGCAATTTGCCAAGATTGCGCTGCTGTTAAAAATCATTGGTCAAAAATTAAACACAATTGAGGTATGGCGTTATCATCCTGGTCTGACGACACAATTCATGCTAAATCTTGAGCATAAGCTCTCTGAAAATTATGCTGATTTAGCAAAAGTATTTTCGGAGCACGCATTCATGGAGGCCGAGTTTTGGTTAACTGCATTCTATTTAAATCCAACGCGCTCCAATTACTGTGAAGTTAAACGCTGCTCACGTATAAAGAAGAAACGCAAAGATGAAGAAGACGTCACATCTAGCAAAATTGCTAGCCGTGTTGAAAAACTTGACCACATCAAATATGAATTATTGAGTTCAACAATTGATGTTGACGAAATTGTTTCTGTTACTAATCACTGTTCACCTATGTCAGACTATGATCCTATTTGCAAGGCACTACAAGCTTTACGGCTGCCACGCAGCATACTTAAAGATCTTTTGACAGTTGCTTTCCAGCCACGCAATAAAAGATATTCATGGGCGCTAGAATGGAGTACTCTGCACGAACGCTGCAGCGCCTTGTTAAAAGATACGGATCTAAAGAGAAAATTCGTAGCACTTAATATGGCCGAGGCTAATGATAGACTCAAATTTTTAAAAATTGACTATGCCAAATACAAAAATCGGCCTCAATTAGACTATGGCACTATCGAAGAAGGATACGAGAATGCTGGTGGATCGGCTGAGGCGGATCATGAAGAGTTAAGTGCCGAAGAAGATGAGGATGATGTACAGCGTGCAGCGCGTGAAAAGGCTGAGAGAAATGCAAAGCGTCAACGATATAAAAGTAAATTCTGGGATGAAGGTATATTTATTATATATATTTATTTTTCTTAAGGATTTATTTTTGTCATACATAATTTAATCAAATGTTTTCAACACTTAGTAGTATCGGAAGATGATGAAGAAGAAGAACAGCAGTCTGACGATTCGGAGGCCTATTACACTGGTACTGGGCGACGTACACGCGTACGTGCCGCTGCAATGGTGGCCAATGCAATAATCACGGATATGGAAAGAGCAATGCGTAGTGGACGTCGCTCGCCGGTGTCAAATTCGACAGCAAATGCAACAGCGACGGACGCTACTGCTACCGAATCTGCGCAGGCACCAGCGACAGTAGTTGAGCCACAAACGACGGCTGTGGCTAAGCCATCAAATGAACAGCGTACAGAGACGATGACGCCGAAACGTTCATTTCATGATCTATTAGAGGCAAAGAATAAATACAGCAACGAAACGAACGGATTCAAAGCATTCTCAGATATTTGGAGTTTTGAAAAAGACGAATTGACAAGCATTGGAAATTGTAATGATCTTATGGAAAGTAATTCTCTACTGAGCAAGTTTAAAAATTTACAGGGTATGAAACAGCGAAATACGATTATGGCTACGGGGAATCAGTCAAGAGGAGCCCGAACAGTGTCCAACATGCAGTACAATAGTGACAGCAGTGACAGTTTACATTCGGGAACATCTACGATGGCTTTGCACGACGCTAATGAGTTTGACGAGGCAGAATCTAGTGTAAGTAAAGATTTAACGCCTTCGTCTGGTCCAACTTCAGATTTTACTGTGGAGACAGAAGTGTTGCAGCGCAGTAGAAGAGTTCTGACAACTCAACAATCAGCCGCACTATCGGAAGTTGACACGATCACGGCAACGGAAGTAGAAACGGACACAGAAACTCCCCAAGTAGTATGCAAAGCCACAAGGATTCAAGTGCAAAAGAATAGAATATATGGAGAAGAAATCGATGAGAAATGCAGTATAGCTCCAGTTAACCCAGAACGAACTACTCCTCATCTTGTTGGTGATGTAAATCTGAATAATGATGAATTGAACAGACGTCTTATCCAAGAGTGTCTTACACGCCGAGCCGAGGTACGTTTAGATATACTTACATCACAGGACATTGATAAATTACGTGGACTTCGTGTCCTTGTCAAGCGTACTAATTTTGTTGACTATTATCGTGAGCAAACGAAGCAACAAAAATTTATTTGCTCCTCAGCATCAAGTTACCGAAAGAGTCCCATTCATACAGAGGATAGCAATAGCAATGAATCTTCACATACGTCTGATCTACAGGAAAATAATGCAAAATTTGTGCATATAACATCTCATACGCATGTAGGAAAACGATTGGCAAATTCTAAGCCTCGTTTTAAGCAATTTAAACGCTTCAAGCATGTTACTTCCGACTCATCTACATCAACAGATCATGAGGAAACTAATCGTGCAAGTGTAGTACGACGACGTCGTGCACCGAGATTTAGTCTGCACACAAACACACATGTAAAGCACGAGTTTCCACAAACAAAACATATAACAGCGGATACAGATATCATAGAACTCTCATCGGACTCACTATCGTCAACGTCGCCTGTGCCTGTGGCTGTGCCTATAACAGTTCGTCGATTTCCAGAAATATCCTTGCCCTTAGAAATGGATCCACTGTATGAAGAAGAAATTGTTCCCTTTTGACGGTAAAAACAATCGCATCGCTTTGGTTTTGTACAACCATTGACGTTTCGCCTAGGGCTACGTGTTCGGAACGAATGCAACTGGGGTTGCACTCCAGTAGGAATATACAAACAGGCATATACATACATACACATAGACTCAGCCAGGCGGACAAAAATAACACAGAATGAAATTGGGTGCACAAGCAGCTCGGAAAATTGAATTTGCGTCGCTTGTTAGAATGCAATTAGCCTGAGGCACAGTTCTGATGCTTATGTCTATGTGTGCTTATTATTTTCTTTAGCTCAGACTTGTGTCAGGACTCTGATGAAATTATTTATATACATAAGCCACTCAATAGACAGGATTACTTATGCTTTATTCTATTCGATATACGCAATGTTGACACCAACCCTAGGCATTAACTTTGACAACAATTGTTAAGAAATTCGTGAATTTGGTAACTTTCTTAAATTATAACGCATTTAAATACATGTACACACAAACACAAAGATCTTGATATTAAAGAACGTGTGTTTCTACTTATATTTCAATTAACTGTATAATTGATACGCATTATAATTTAACAAAACCACAACTAGCCACACGCGTCTAACCAGGCGCTGCCACTTGACCAGAGCCAGGGTGCAACAATCTAATACCAAATTGACACCAATAAACTGTGTCTGTTGCTCGAGTGTCTATGGAAAATATGACAAAAGCGTCAGATTAAAACCAGAGTTTTCTTTATCCAGTACTCCTTCATATATAGCCTAGAGCAATATGAACTATCTGTGTCATGGCGCATTCAGATAGCTTTAAGACGGACCAAGAGATGGACAAGATGATTTGGATTCTACCGCCGTCACTCAATACGCTCAAGAATATATGTACCTTTTGTGCTTTACATAGTTCTGGGTAAAAACTTGTGTCCCCTAAAAAGTGTAAAAATAAATCTAGCCATATAAGCCATGTAATCAACTATTTTCCAATGCATATTGATCATTATTAAATATTAAGTTAGTTAATGTAACGTAGTTTAACTCCCTAGAGGGGCTTGAGTTTCTACACGATCTATACACATGTATTATTAGGTACAACATTTTTCAGTTGGGGATTATTATAAATTAAAACTAAGAAGATACAGCCCATTGCGTGTCATGTTCAAAGTATTTAAAATCATTGTGTACAAATTCAAATATACAACTTTTCTTTACAAATTGTTTGAATTTGTATTATTTTTAACAGGGTTCCAAAACGTTTTGCTGTTCTGTAAGGAATATTAATTTTGGACAGGAGTTTGTGAGTCTGAGAAGTTTGGAGGCGCGTTTAACAGAACAAAGTATATATGTATGTATATTCTTTGTCCTAATCTTTAACAGGACCAAAAATGTGTAAATGCACAAACATACTCCCTATGCACATAGGCTGTATTTAAGTCGGACCCTTCCGAAAATTGTTTTTTTTTATTTTTTAAGCTTTCTGGCTAAAACTTACATGATTCCAGTTTAGTGACGTCTGACACGTCTAATATAAATTTTGTCGAAATCTGATACATCATATAGCTGACATAGGCACGGTCGGCCGAAAATTTTCATTAATAATCTTGCTTGAAATCCTTGCTTTGTTGTTTGATTTTCAGTGCTACTGCTCAAATTTTGCCTTCATTTATATATCGCTATAACAATTGTCGAAATTTTTAAAAATACTTACTATACTACTTTAATATTTTGATTTTTTAAAAAGCATTGCAAACATTTTTAATGACTGCAATGTTAATACAATTTTCTTAGCAAGAACA
Organism: Zaprionus obscuricornis; assembly: GCA_037044475.1. Classification (NCBI taxonomy): domain Eukaryota; kingdom Metazoa; phylum Arthropoda; class Insecta; order Diptera; family Drosophilidae; genus Zaprionus; species Zaprionus obscuricornis. The sequence continues at coordinate 57,415 of JBAMBR010000605.1, forward strand.
AGACACAATTTTTTTGTTCTACTGCGGAGTTTCTTCTAACTCTGACTTTTAGAAAAATAATTAACCCCTCTAGTTCTCAAGATCAATTTTAAACGGTCTTTCCTTATTTCTCTTTTATTTAAATGTCTTGTATTTTTCACCTTTTCTTTTCCGAAATTGTCCCTATATTGACCCATCTGAAGGTAGTTTTGTACGAAACCTAATCAGTGCCAGATATTTACTCTTTTTCTTGAATATCCTTTATTATTAAAATAAATCCAGACAAAAATAGTTTGTTCATTCAATTTGACAATTGGAGGGTTAGGTAACACTTTTATCCGATCGCTTACCTCCTTGATAGTACTTAAACTTAATGTTAATATAATATTGTTATCCGTTTAATATGTCACACTTAAGGCGTAATCTCTCAAGTGATTACTCGTGTTCTCAATTTAGCCGCAAATTGCCGCATATATCATAACAAATCTGCACGTGGCAAGTACCAAATGGCAACCGCTAGCCACTCAAGCGCATTAAACTGTTTCTCTTTTGGCACAAAGCCATCAACTGCGGCACATGCAGACACTTGAGCAGCTGCGAAAAAAACTCTCGAACAGTGCAAAGAGAAGAGAGAAAGCCACAAGCTCAAGCTCGATGCTGGGCACGTGCCTCCAGTAAGTTATTCTAGGCGGGAGTAATGGGCTCTTCACATGTTGCGCCTTCACAAATGTTGGGCGCTGTATGGTCACGTGGCAGTAATTCGCTTACCGCACAGGCGTAAGTCCATTATGATAACTGCGGTTTAGTTGCAATTAAATTTATATAAACGAGTTGCGCTGCGGTCCATTGATACAGTAAAGTGGCGCAAGTTGAATATTGTTACAAATAGAAATTGATAACACAGAATACCGTTGTTGATCCTCAGCAGACTGGCAGCCAGACAGACAGATAAATATTCAAGTAGACAGATACACATACATCCTTGCGATTGGCTTACTGAACAAACGCGTAAGCATAGCATAAAAAATGCTCGTGTTTTAACTGGCGGCACAGATAGCTGTAGATTGTAGTGAGAATGTGAGTGTGAGTGTGTTGCCCTTGATACTGTCAATGTGTTTGTGTATATATGTAATTATGTGTGCGTGCTGTGTGGACAAAGCAACCCCCAGGCAGCAACAGCAATAGCAACAACAACGGCAGCAGCAGCGAGTGGCAATCACGGCGCGCATATCTTTTGGGATTTGTGTCATGGCGCCGCCATCATCGCGACCGACGACAATGCGCCGAGGGTTGTTGCCGCCTAAATCAGCGGGCTTACTGGGCAGCTCTATGGCTCTCTATGAGTCTGCAGCACTGCGGCTCTATGGCACTGTGCCTCTGCAGCTTGCGCACTAATGGCCGAGTGCGGCTGGGCATGGAAATAAAACCAGCGCGCATTCATGTTCAGCTTTTAGTTGGTGCGGGCACGCGAAACGGTTAAGGCAATACAAAAACTAAAACAGAATCACCCTGTGAACGGAAAACGGAAACGTAAAATGCGTGTAGTTTGACATTTCAGCATAACAGATATATGCAGATATAGATAGAGATATATTTCAATACCGATACTGATACTGATATAATCCGATAATTTGCATCTCAATATGTCTGCCTGTTACAATGCCTACAATCCTTCGCAATCCTTTGACTTTGACGAGGATGACGACGATGATGCGTCATTTGATAGTGGCTACGAGAAAAGCTTCGAAACGAATATTAGTGCAAGCTCACGACGTCGTCTGGACTTTGAGGAACACTACAATAGTGCGGCTAATGCAGCCAGCGCCATTGTACCTTTGGGCTATACCGGAACCTGGGATATTTCAGCCAATTCACCACCGTCAGTGTCGGGCTTTGTTGGCTTACTGGATACGAGCAGTAATCACAGTTCACGTAGTGGTCGTACTCTTGTCGAGCATCTCAATAGTCGTGCACCAGCCAGTGGCTTTGAGCCACAACTGACGAGCACACCCACCAAATCACCAGAGGATCCGAATGCGCCACGTCCAAAGCGCAAATATGCCGTCGGAAAAAATAGAGTGACACGTTCACGTAGTCCGCTGCAGGTGGTGCGCATCAAGAAGTTTCGTCGGATGAAAGCCAATGATCGAGAGCGGAACAGAATGCATACGCTGAACGATGCACTGGAACGCTTACGTGTGACGCTTCCCTCGTTACCAGAGGAGACAAAGCTGACCAAGATTGAAATATTGCGTTTCGCGCATAATTACATCTTTGCGCTTGAGCAGGTACTCGAAAGTGGTGGCACCATCAATTTGGATCTAGAGAAACTGCAAAACTTTACACTTAGCGGTGAACGGATTACCAAGGAACTATTCGATGCGCTATTTGTTAATCCGCAACCATTTCCAATGTTCGGCAGTGGTCGACTCTTTCCATACTCTCCGAACTCAATACCACAAGCTACTCAAATGCATTATCAACCGAATCAGACTTTGGATTATCAGTCATTAACTCAACCTACTGGCTTTGACATTGGTTCCAGCATGAGATTCTACCAGGAACAACAGCAGCAGCAACATCATCAGCAGGATTCAGTTAGCACAGGTCAATTTTCTCAAGAGAAATATGATATGTTTCGTAGCAACTTTGAGACAGCTGCAAATGCAACGTCATTGTCAGCAACAACAGAGCCAGCTCTGCATCAGCAAAGTAGCTTCTATACCCAAACGCCGCCCTGGAAGGAATACCAAGAGGAGTGTACACAGCAACAGCAGCAGCTAATCTACAAACAGTTTACGAGTCAGGTGTAGCATAGTTTTTCGGGCATATGTGCAGTCAGTCTTCTCTGGGTGATAAGTTCGACAATGTGACGACTCTTAACGGCACTGTGGCACAGCACGGAAAGCAAAGCTGCTCTAGTGACTAATATTAGTTAGTTAGATACTAACCAACACTAACATAAATATATTTTACATAGAGCAGCAGCTGCTCATGTTTCAGTTTCGTTGAGACTCGCAATAAGTTGATATTTTGCAATAAGTGAGAAGTAAATTGATTACTAAGACTTTGCTGTATGTATTACTACTATGTCGGTAAGTCTTACTAATCAATTTATTAAAAATTCATTAAGTTTGTTCCCCAAACGAAAAACCTATTCGAAATTGTTAAGACATACGTAGTACCACTTGAAGTTTGTATTACTTTCCACTACATTCTTACACAACATACTACATTTTCATTAGACTATTAACTTTCTAATACGAATTGGTTTCTCTTTTGAGCGACTTTTAAGTTGACTATTTGAACAAAATATTTATTTTGTAGTATATTGTCCTATGTCTTTATACAAACGCGTATTTTGTTTTTATAGTCTGCGATAATAATAACACCGGTTGTCCATGTAAAATTAGTAAAAGCATCCAAGTACCTTGGTATTAAGCCATTAACATTTATAGCTAGGAACTTTATATACTGTTTCGACAATTAGTTGATGTGAGTTGAGAGAGTTTTAGCTTTAGCTAAATGTTAATGTAACTAAAATAAACTGAACAAAACTTTACTATTAGTTAAGCAGTTGAGATTTGATTTTTGGGTATAGATTGCAATGCGATAATCAAGGACTAGTCATTTTTAAAGTCAGGCTTATATATTACATAAAATATTTACTATAGCAATAAGATGCAATTTTCTAAACTATTATAATGAAATTTATTTTTGCTAATAAAATTGATGAACAAGAAAACCTAAGAAGAAGAAGAAAAAGAAACGTTTACTATAAAACCATAAAAATGATGAATGATATAGGAGTAATGGAAAAGTCAAGGCAACTATTATTATAGTTAACGTCGCTGACTGGTAGCAAAATCAAACAACCCTGAAGAATGTTTCTGTGTTCTCTGCAGATTTTAGATGCCAAACAAAAGACTTAAATTCAAATAAATATTGTATATTGCACTGAACATAAAATGAATGCCACACACTCACATTCTGTATACATTTATGTATATATATATATATATATATATATATGTGTATGTGCAGCTTGTTTATAGTAGGGGGCATTTTTGCGCCCTTACAATTCGACATGGGGTGGGTCGAACAATGGAAGATTGCCCGTCACCTGCCACAGAATTACGAGTACAAAACGAATGTACCAATACCTAAAAATTCTACAACAACAACAACAGCAGCGGCAGCAACAGCAATAGTAACAGCAACAACAACAACAACAAAAACAGCAGCAGCAGCCTAACAATCCTGAAACATGAGCCAAGTGGAAGTGGACCTGCATGAATGCCACTCAAATTATTTAGTTGAATGAACCGGCAAGAGTCGAACAAAAACCTTTGCAATTGAATAACTGACTGACTCTCTGGCTGACTGCCTGACTGACATTTTCCGTTACAAGCGCAACAAGAAACACGAGAACATCTCACTACAAGTCAAGCCAAAATAAAAAGGGTGCAGAAAGTTGCAGAACTATCATGGAATGCAATTTCTTGAAGGCATTTGCTTTCGGGTTGCTTTTACTTTCACTATTACTGTTATGCATCTTCTTCGTCCTTTTGTTATTGTTTTGTCCCTGCAATGCTAAGCTGCTTGCTTACTTTGCGAGGCGTTTGTCATTTGTGCAGCTTTGTTGAAGGTGTCAGGATTTATCTTAACAATAATCATTATTATAGTCAGGATATTTTCGTTTTGTTCTCTTGTCCCGTTATTTTGCTCTACTGGTGCATTACAAAGGCGCAAATACGCAGCGGGTGAGCTGCTAAGCTGTATACAATTCCATAAAACTAACGCTGAGGGATGGCTGGCTAGATGACAAGATGAGGGAAGTAGCAGAGATTGAAACCAAAGGGACCAGTCATAAGAGAGAGTGAAAGAGAAACATAATACTGAAGTCCAGGCTGGCGTCATTAGTATTGCTGTAGCAGTATTGCAGCTCCATGCGACATTAGTTGTGTTACGGGGTAGAGCTGTAGATCTCTATCGCAGGATCAATGACGGTATTATGTGTACCAAGTCTCGTTTTAGCTCTCCCCTATATCCCCTAATGTTCATTTTCTTCTCGTTTTACGACTATGCTAATGCCCAGCGAGGCTAGAAAAACAATTTAACGATTGACATAAGACGATAAGCAAAACCAAAATGGAAACAAATTGGCATCGTGGTGCACAAAGCAAACACAATGCGAACTCGTCAAGTGCATGTCCTTAGGGTACAATTCTTATGCGGACCAATGAGCAATGTATCTTAAATTTTGAGTTAAGTCAAAATAAATTGATATACGCTAGAATAACGTTACAACAAAAAATTCATCGAAAAAATTCATTTCTTCTTTTTGTTACTATCGAAATTCTTAAATAGAAATTGTTTTTGGTGAATGAAATTATTTTCAGGGTTAATGACCTGCAGTTATTGTCAATATAATATTTATTGCAATGCTTATCCATATGCTTTAGCTGATGACATTTGTAGGCTATAAAGGATTATCATCATATAATCAATATTCAGGCATGAACGTGCCAATTTGTCGTTTTAGTTAGATTTCCGATATAAAAATGAATGAAATCGCAAATCGAATTTTATTTGCCGAATCGATTGTTTTACGCCTTTTTAGTGACTTCCAAAACCTGACACATATTTGCCAAAAATAAAAAACAAAAAAAAAAACAGAAAGAAGTGTATTTTAACCCTTTACACCCCTTTAGCCTTATCCCTTTCATTTTTTATAACAAACAAAATTCGCTTTGGTATTGCATCTACACGTTGTTTTTATTTATTTTTTACGGGTACGAGGCAAGTAGCAAAAACCGAACGAGTTGCTCGACCTTTTTAGCGATTCATTACCCTGCTCGAATTGGTTTATCTGTGAAATCTCTGATGCAGCGTTGTTGTCGTAGTTTGCTGCTTTGTTCGGGGTTTGTATTCGTTTTCCAATTCGTATCTAGATCCTCATTCGTTTTCGTATTCGTTTTGAGTGTTCGAGCTATGCACATACTCGTGCTTGTACTTTGTGCAACTTTTGTGTCCTATGGTACGATGTATGTGTGTATATCTGTGTATGTCTATGGGTCTTTGTTGAGGCCATACCTTATACATTTTTTTGTGAGTTGTGTGCTCATCTAACCGAAAAACATTGGATAAACAAACAGCCGTTTGAGTATTTTGTTACATTTGTTGCCGCCGCTGCCGTGCTGAGGAAGCCAATCTGTCGCATTTGTGTGCATAAGAGTGTGCATGTGTTTGTGCGTATATGTGTACGTGTGCGATTTAAAACTGTAAAATGTGATGCAAGTTTTGTGATTGTGATTTTAATCCGATCAGTTCGGTTTTAGTCAAATTTAAGCAGATTTATGTCAGACAAAGTGGTAAGCAAAAAATATAAACACATGTAAATCAAAAATCATTTAGGTTGCATGTAAATCACAATTGAATCGAATTGAGATATGTAAATTAATTTTTCATGCAACATACACATGCAGTTTTTTCTCGTTTTATTTTAATGGAAATATAGGAAAATGAATATGGATATGATAACAAAATCAAATGATTTTAGTTTCTAACATTAAATTATTCTATATAATATAATAATATAAATATATGAATTTTATTATAATGGTATATGTATGTATATTTATAATTTATAATATGGACAGAAAAAATTATACAATTCAAAATGCTATAAAACGATTTTAGTATATTTTATATGAATCTCTTATCTATTCATATTTAAATAATGTATATTTTAATAAATAGTTTATTCTACATTTTCTATTTTTAAATTTTTAAAAATAAAAAATTTAAAGATAAATATCAAATGGAATATACTCAAATAGCTTAAACTGCTCAACATCCAAAATTATATGGTTCTTAACATATCGAATAAAATACAAAACTTTTATACCACGAAGTTCCCAAACTTTTATTCCAGACCATTTTCTGATTCTTGGCAAATGGGCAAATCGGCGCTTGTTTTAGTTTTGATACAATTTTGTTCCGTTTTACTATTAAAGATGTCTTTTGAATGTGGAAATGGAAGTTCCATTTTCTCGTTCTTTTGGTGACGAGTAAGTCGTGGAATACATTCCAATATACGTCTTAGTATTGATGTTCAAAGGTCATTGCTTTATTAGACATATTATGAATTTTAGAGGGAATTTGAATGAAAGATGCACCTGTATAAGGCTCCAAGAAATGGCAACAAAAAGTCCTGAAAAAAATGTTCAGCTACTTTTGAAAAACATTTTATAAAAGCTCTAAGCAAATATACAGTTAAATCATATTTTTGTATAAATATAGTAATCCCCTTGTAACATTCCATTAATTTTATTCAAATTATTTAGAAATACTGAAAAAATATACTTGATAAAAAAATGAGCACATTGAAAGATTCCAACAACTATTTATGTAGCTGCTATTGAATTACAAGTCGAAGTGATAATGTGCTCTTTACTACCCCGGGACTGGTCCTGCATATGCGCGTGTCCCGAAAGTATGAATATAATTCATATTCCAATCACACAATGAAAATTTCTTTTCCAAATGAATAAACTGTTAGACAAACAATACATTAAACTTTACAACTTCACACCCGCTGTCTGTGTTTGAAAACCATTAGACTTGAACAAAGAGCAGCACAGAACAGTTCTACCCCGATCCCGACGATATATACGAGCAAGTAGAGGCAGTAGCAGCTCTATATGTTGAACAGGAGTAATAGTAAGAGGAACTGTAGCTGAGGCTGTACCACATAACTACGACTTGATTGTTATGCAAATGAGCACAACCAGGACGAAAGTTTACATGCAACCCCCAGTCCCGTTCCTATGATGTCGATGGCTGCAGTTCATCAAGTGGTAATAAATATATTTTTGAAGAAAAGGACGAGCATCAGTAGTGCCAAGCCTAGACTATTTAATATGCAGCGCCATGTGCATAATGAATAGTGACATTTCTAATTTATGGTTGATATTTGTTTCAAATTTTTTTTATTTTTTGCAGTGCATAAATTGAATTAAAGCTTGGCCTTAAAATGTCGACAAAACAACGGTTTCAAGCCTAGTTATTGTAAATGTAAACAATGCTTGATTGACTGCAATAGTGTTCATCATTTGGTGGAGGAAATGCACTACTGAAATGCACTACGTTAATACTATTGACTGATGTCTAACGGTAGTTCTTCAGTTACTCAATCCACTAATAATTCCACTTCCGGCTTAGCAAAAATGCGCGAAAATCCTGTGATTAGGATATTCATTGTGCGCATTTACGTAGAAAAAAGTAAAATATATTGCAAAAAATTCAGTTTTTACCCAAAAAAAAAAAAATAATAATAAATAAAACTGAGGAAAAAAGGAGAAACCTAACAAGTAGTTAACTGCAATTACAATCGCGTGAATGACCCGTTGTGGGGTGTGTTCTAAGTCTCTTTTTATGTGGTACCTCTGACAGCTAACAGCGACAGCTATGATCACGGGACAAAAAGTAACCGTTATGATTTAGGCATACGTACATATATTGCAATGGCACGCAAGGCTTTAACTACCCTGCAAACACGTGGTTGGAAGGAGTTTAATTAGCAGAGACTCTGAGTTGAGTTATTCAACCAAATCGCACTTAAACTTTTCAAAGTGTTCGGTATTTTTATGCTAAATTAAAGTAAATTTTTATTTTTATTTTATTTAATTTTGCAATGATATTTAGCCATTATTTATTTGATTTATTTTAAATTCAATTTAATAAAAATCTTTCTTACATGATATTAATTTCGATTTCAAATATCCTATAACTTACAACACGGAGTATTTGCCAGTCAATCAGCTTGTCGTGCTAAACACTCTACTTGCTCTGTTACAATTTGTTGCCGCGAATGTAAAGGGAATGACCGACTTCCCTTATGAGAGCGTCGCTCGGGCCCATTAATTGTTGGCATTGTTTGGCTGCAAAAGTTGGACATCTGGCCAGCTGCCGACTCAGCTCTGCTCTGCTATTTGCTCTGTTCAGTCAATTACCTAACTGTTAGCAAATGAATCTAGGGTAAAAGTTGATTTGTTTTATAGTGCAATGTGCATGGATATTTTTCGTAGAAACTGTTTACACACAGGACTGCATTGTGCAAGCGACAAATGTTATGTAACTAACGCAAACACTTGTGGCCATTGGGGCTGACAACATATCGGTGCCCCACGTATAATAAACTATACAGTATGATACAGTATGATACAGTATTAATTGTCGATTACCACAGCTTAAGACCTAAGGCAGTTGGCGCCATTGTCTGTTGTTGTCTGGTAAACACAAAGGGGACACATTCTCAAACGTGTTTGAAGTATGATTTACGATCCTCCTCATCATCAATCAACTTTCAAGTGGAAAGTGATTTGGCAAAAAATTTCAGTTCGTTAGCTAGCTGGTATAATTTTTCTATGCAATAGCTATAAGTGTATTCAGCTAGTATCGGTGTTATGCTAATTAAAATGGTAGATATATGGTAAACGGGAATAGTATGAGTTTAAAGTTTAAAGCAACCATGGCAAGCGAAATGAGTGCTGTAATTACACATCCTTAAGGACAACCCTCATATAAAATGACCCACTGTACGTTGAAACACTTGATTTGATGTTGATGTTACTGGTGTTCCTCCTGTTGTTGCTGTTATTTTTGTTGATGTTATGATTTAGAAAGTTATAAAAATAACTCGTTGCTCCAGCTGACGACCTAGACTACTTAATACAGCAGCAACCCCTGATCAGAGTTCATCTATATGTTTGCTTGTAACTCTCACACTTCTTTATTTATATATACCCACACACGTACACTTCGTTGCACCCTTTGGCTTGATGGTGTGCAGTTCATTTACCAGCATCATCATCCCTTGTTCAAGGCTCAAGGCTCGACTACGCAGTTGCCTGGGGCTAATGAGGGACGCACATTAGTTTTAACAACATTTATTATTTATGGCTTTGGCTTTAGATTTTCTTCTCGCTAACAATTGTTGGAAGTTTTCAAATTAAAATTCGAATAATTTAAAGCTTTGTTTATGAACTCTCTGCTAAATTGGAAAAATTCCATTTACAAATAAAATTCTGAAAATTTGCCCAGTTATAAAGATAGACAAAAAATTGTATATTGTGCATAGTGCCGTACGGCGGCATACGTTAATAGCTTTAACCATTAGCTACTGCGTTTAGCGTTGTTTGTTGAATAACTTTTATTTAATTACCATATCACTTCCTTTGCCCTAACAAAAGTCTATATGCGTGTTTTTTACTAATAGATACAAATTATTTGCACACATGTTCACATTCGAAAAGTACTAGTTAGTATGAGTATTATGTTTAATATATTATGGTAAATATATATATATATATATATATATATATATATATATATATATATATATAAATATATTTACCATAATATGGCAAAAACATATGCATTTTATTTGAGAAGCGGAAATATTCATTTTCGGGGAACACGCCAACTCTCCTGTCCCACTTTTAACTGTTCAGAAGTCGGCGAGATGGAGTTCTTACTAATGCTACTATTATATTTGATATTTGTCCTGCACTTGTTTAGCATTTTATGGGAAAATAGAAACGATGAGATAAATATATAAATATATTAAACAAGTATATTTATATATGTATATTTGTATATGTATATTTCTATAAGTATATGTATATAGGTAAAATGTCTTTATTATATACCAAAATACAACAAAATATAAAATATTTTTAATTCCTTACACAAAATCTGTCATATTGAGCATGTAGAAAATTGGCTCAGTCAGAACTTATGTTCATATTCATAATGATATTTGTATTCGTACTCATACTCGTAAAGATGATACAATAAATGACATTGCGATAGGCATCTGAATATAAATAATAATTACTTAGAATACAATTATTTGATTTGACTTTATACAGTTTAAATTAAATACGATTTGTTAATTAGCGTACTATATATATATGTATATGTTAATATATGTATGGTATTTAGACGTATGTAGGTGTATTTTGTAGTACGTACATACTAGATCACGTGCATAGTATGCTTATGCTTATGCTTGTATGGACTGTTTGGCCCTTGGTTGGGGCAACGGCAGTTACAAAGCTCCAGATGCATCTTGTCTGCATGGACCGAACCAGCAATATATGCAAAATTTCATTGACTAACAGACTAACAGACTGACAGACAGATGCAGATGGAGCTTAAGTCTTGTGTCTTGAGCACTAAATAGTTAACTAGAATTTAAGGTC
>JBAMBR010000608.1:0-48722 GCA_037044475.1 Zaprionus obscuricornis
TTGTATAGTACGACACCTTTTCCACCTTTTGAAACTTTGATTTTTTTAGGTCTAGCGCTGCCAAGACTTTCAACTTCCACCTGCCATCTGGCAGTGAGTATATTTTTTTTCTTAGCACTTTCATGCAACGTACAACGGTTGCCGTGGACAACAGAGCAAGCGCAGATACTTTGTTTATTAACCCAACAAGCGTTGTCTACTCAATGTACACACTTGTTGTATTACTTATGGCACTAAATAATTTAATAATTAATTTAAATAAAATTTATTTTATTTTTTTTTTTTATATTTTATTTGTCATAAGCTATAAGCTAGAACATTGCATTGACTTCTTGAAATCATTTCGAATTTGTTCAATTTCATTTGTTTTCTTTATAAACATATGTTCGTATTCATCAAATGGAGCATTTGTCATATACAATATGGTATCCCATGGATAGTATTCATCTAAGATATCTGGTAACATCATTCGAGCCTCTATATGAAGCTCATCGATACGCTTATCATCTTGAGCATTTGCCAATATATTAGAAACATCGATATCCATACTATAAAAAAATGTATAAATTATTAATGCAAAGTAGAATTATAAATATATATATATATTTGAACATACTTGGATTCCATAGACTTCTTTGCCAACTTATATAAAATTATTTGACTTAGCAAATGATTTTGTACATCTATAAGTATATCGAATATTTTACGAAATTCTTTTTGTTCCAGGCATTCCCAGTTACGTATACAATATATATATAAAACGGATATTATAGAATCCTTTTGTTTATTTTGTAGATTATGGAAATTTTTTAGTTTTTCGATAAGTAATTCAATATTAGGTAATCTGATTGCAATAAAACATTCGTAAAGAAAGCTAATATTCAAATGATTATTAACGGCGAACAGTGCTTGCCAATAGTTATCAGACCAATATTTAAGATTATACAAATGTGAAAGAGTGCGAATAATACGCATTTGGATTCTATGATCTATTGAATTTTCTTGTATTATATCTTTTCTATTAATATTCTCATTAATATGTAGAAGTTCATTAATAATTTCAAATATTTCATTTCTTGGCATTATCCATAAATATTCAATATATCCATTCCTTGCGCTAGTCTCAGTAAAACCCAAAAAATGTTGAAAAGCAATTTCAATGCTGCAAATAATAAGCACAAAATACATTTGTTAAAATTCAAAAAAAAAATTAATTTTTTATTTTTATAAGAATACAGTAGAATCCGCTTATAACGACTCTGCTTAAAGCGTTCATCCGTTTATTGCGACTAAAACTCGTTGGCTTGGTTGGTCCCCATGCAAACTTATACATAAAAACTACTTTCGGTTAGTGCGTCTTCCGGGTATAACGACGTAAAATCGTAGGTCCCTTGAAAGTCGCTATAAGCAGAATCTACTGTATTTAACTTACCGCGCAAGTCCAGTTTTTATCTCTCCATAGATTAATTTTTGTATAAGTAATGATTTTGGTATTGAATTTGTATAGCATAAGATATTAAGATATTCTGGTGATTCGTAGACTCCATCATCACAATTATTTATCATTTCTTCTACAATTTGATTTACTTCAGTTTTATTAAGATTTTTAGTTGCATAATGCAAAATACTTCGAGTGCTAAAATAAAAATAAAAATTACATTTTATTAAATATTTTCGTAAATAATTTTTTTTTTTTAATTTTAAAATAAAAACTTACGCTCGACAATATATAGAATCTTTCTTCCATAAATCTAGCATAGTGTTTAATATACGTTCATCTTGTAGTTTTTGATCATAATTTCCTAGTATAAAAATCATGTTGAGAATTGTACTTTTATTAGCAGACTCTAGTAATTCTAGAGGATTCAATTGTAACTCTTCAAGTTGATTCCAATCTGTTAAATTAGTTTTAACATATAATTCCAAAGTTTGCTTTTGTACAAACAATTTTTCTTCATTTGTTTCACATTGAAGTTTCTCAATCAAATGTTCTTGTAATTCTATTAAATTTTTACAACTATTAAATAATTCTAGATTTATATCATATTCAATATGATAGAAATCTAATACTTCTTGATTATCCTTTAAACTAAAGAGAAACGGTAAACGCCACCAACCACCACGTTGATTGACTGGAAAATTTTTAAAATGTTGCCAAAAATCATAATATAGATCAGATCTATAATAAAAATAATCACATATCATTTTATAGCCATGACTATTAAAATGAATCATTTCATTATTTAAATTTTTGCATTTTCGAATCAATGCCGTTAAATAATCCAATGCATCATGACAAAAAACGTTGCTTGATTTAAAAAGTGTCTCAACGAAAGTCATATAATCGCCTATAGATAAACCCATTATAGTTTTCTAAAATCAGAAATATATATATATATATAAATATTGTTGAAATATTATTTGCTATTACTTACCTCAAATACTACACAGACTTGTTTAGTTGCCCATTTACGTAGCGTTAATCTTTGAATATTTTGCACATGTGAGCAAATATCATATAAAATTTTATTGCTAACCTGTGGCATTTCTACAGGTACAGGACAATTTAACCAACGTGCAAAGGGAACTGATTGCCATGGTATCTGTATGAATGCATTTAGAAATTGTTTTATTTCAATAATTGGAATAAATTTCTTCATTAGTTCTTCGGGTAAAAAGTATTCCTCAAGATTATGTAATTCCATTTTATTAGTTGCTTTTAGAAATATCACAAGAAGTTCAGCATGATGTAGTTCTGTGATATTTAAGTTCTTCAAAAAATATTCAAGTGTCCAGCGTATTATTAAATTATTATCAAGTTGCAATAAATTTATATAGAATGGACGTAACCATAATAATCGATGTATATCATCAATATCGGATAATTGTTTATCCAAAGTTGGTCTCATGCATTGCATTAGTGTTATATAAAAAATATAATCAAATTCTGTAAAATCATTAATATTTTCTAATTCTTTTCCATTTATAATCATTAATTTTTTATACATATATTGACCACATTCTCTATCCTTTTTATACTCTGATTCATATAATCGCTGTATGATTCCATAAAGTTTTGTATATGAGACAAAAACATTTTCTTTATTATCTATAAATTGATTAGATAAATTTTTCAATATTTGTAAATCACCAATTGAACTATTTGGCCAAATTTGATCAAGCAAGATTTTACCATTAGCTGGTAAATGTATAGTCCAAGATGATATCATTAGAATCAATTCATTGCTCAATTTGGAACTTTGAATATCGGATGTTTCTGTTAATAATTTATGTGTTAGTTATGCAGCTAAATTGATATTACATTTCTTGTCGGTATTCAATAAACCGGTGACAAATATCAAAATTTTATGCCAACATTTTTCTGTGCGATAATCAATGAGGTCAAGTGTAAGATTTAATAATTCCTCAATGGTAGCGGCATCCAATTCTTCAGTTTGTGACATATTGTTTATACAAATTTATATGCAACTACTATTAAATCAATTTACAAGTTGTATTTTTTCTTATTCTGCATAATTAAATGTACACAGTAATCCTTGCAATATGCACAAATCTAATAAATCGTTATTTTACACATTTTACAAAGTGTTTTTTTCTACAATATTATCAATTTTTAACATTTATTTCACAATTTTCGGCAACTACTAGTTGAATCACAACGCAACACTGTCTTCAGCTCCACTGTCAATTGCTACGCAAAAGTTCTGTTTATTTATTCGTATTGCAAAACGTGAGAGTAAACGAGAGAGAGCGCGAGACTGAGAGCGAGAATATATCGATAAGCCAGTCAGCTGTTTTCATTTTAAGCTTTTGTATATTGAATCGATTACATCATTCGATCTTTTAGTTATCGCTTTTTAACTCTCTCTCTTTGTTGCTCTCTTTTTTGCGCTCTCTCATGTTTTGTTTATCATGCAGTAAACAAAAAATTTATTTTGATATTAGATTTTAATTTTTTAGTAAGCAAATTTATTTCTTGCATAAACAAATTTTATTTATTAGTAAACAAATTTTAAATTTCATGCGAATTTTTTTTTTTTTTGTTTAGTAAATAATTTTTTTTTGTGTTGAACTAAAATTAAATTTTTGGTTATTATTAAATTATTTACTTATTATTTAATTTAATTATTTTTTTATCCTTTTTTTTTTAATAATTATTATTTAATTTAATTATTTTTTTATCCTTTTTTTTTAATAATTATTATAACTTGTAAGCAAAATTTATTTTCTTTGCTCGTTTTGAATATACGAATTTAAAACATTTGTGAATTGTAACCTTTTGAAAGCTCTTTTGTCGACGCCTCTGTGTACTTGAAAAGCTTTCTTACGCATTCTCTCCCACAATCGGCAAGTTGAATGAATGCGAAGCGGCAGCGGCGGCAACTTCAAGCGCTTTTAACTGCCGTCAACAACGAACAAACTTCATATGTAAATATTGCTACAAAAGAGAGAAAGGATGACACAGTGAGAGTGAGAGAGAGAGAGAGAGAGAGAGAGAGAGAGAATGTGACGTTTTATTACGCAGCTGCTGAGAGCACATCCCTGCCACGTGCGAGTAGCAGCTGAGAAAGAGACATATACTGAGAAAGAGAGCGAGAGAGATAGAGAGCAAGAGAGAGAGAGAGAGAGCAAGTGAGTAAAGTTAGATTGATGACAAGTTGAGCATTGCAGAGCAAAGGCAATCTGGCCAGCGGGCAATTCATTTGGCCAAGAAGCTTCGTGGCGTGCGGGCGTGTTATCTTGCCGGAAAATGCGCGCGTAAATTGATTAAAAAAAAGAAGGAAAAAAATCTAAAGGAAACTGAAAGAGCAAAAAAAAAAAATAAAAAAACAAAATAGAAGCGTTGAAAGCATAAAGCGCAATAATTACAATTGGGAGGGAGAAAAAAATAAATAAAAGTGAACCACAAAAAAAAAAGAAAAAGAAAACAATAACAAAGAGCAAACATCAGTGCGGGCCAAAAGCAAGCAAGCTCCTTGCATATGCCCGGCCACAAGCAATGTGTTTATGAAGTGTCAGAAACGTAGCCGGAGCAAGAGCCAAAAGCCGTAGCGTGTAGCCAGAGTAAGAGTAAAAGCAAGAGCAAGAGCAAAGGCAAAGGCAAGAGCAAGAGCAAGTGCCAGAAATCAACGCCAAGTGAAATGCTGGCCAACAAATGTTTGGCCAACAAACGCAAGTACGAATGAGAGTTAATTACCAAGAAACGCGTGAACCAGTGCGCCAGTGAACAACCGGCCGAAATGGCCGTTAAATTAATTAATAATATTCAACAGCTGCCACTGTTTGGTAAAATTGCCAACCTTGGCTTAACATCACATCACATATACATATACACACGCACGCACGCATGTAGGTAGACACGCATAGACATGCATGCCAAGTGAAGTCTGCATTGGTTGATGATACTATAGAACAGTTAGCATTTAGCATTTAGCAGTTAACAGTTAACAGTTAGCAATTTGCAGTTAACTTGTTAAATCAATAGAAATCAAATCCTTTTAAGCATGATGCGTGTCTTTTATTTAACTTCACAATGTTAAGCATACGCCGCGTTGTCAGCAACTAAAATCGCAACGAAAAAAACAAAAAAAAAGAAAAGTAAATAAAAAAAAATGTGTTGTAGCGTGGCGACAGCAAAACTGCTAAGTAATTGCAAATTGCGTGCACAACTCGCTTGGTGGCAAGTTCACTAGCTGCTTTTTTTTTTTTATATATATATGTACCACAGCCAGTGGCACAGCCACAGCCACTAGCTGCTGCTGCAGTCAATGTTTCGCGCAATTTGGCTAAAAGCCGTCGCTGTTGCTAACGTTGACGTTTTGCTGCTGCTATTGCTGTTGCTGCTGCTGCTGCTACTGACGTCTGTCGGTTTGTCGATTGTCGTCGCTGTCGTCGCCCTTAGGTAGGTCAAAAGGCGCAGTCAAAGCCGCAGTCTGCGGCGGAAGCAAAGCCAAGTATAAAAAAAACAACAATAAAAGCAGCAGCAGCAGCAACAACAACAACATCGAAAGTCAAATTCATTAGACGTGGTGGGCGTGGGCATAGGCATAGGCGTAACTGTAGCTTTAGTTGTAGCCGTAGCCATAGCTTTAGCATTAGCTTTAGCTTTAGCTGTAGTTGTAGGCGTAAGCTTGGGCGTATAAAGGAGTAAACATGCCAGACTGCGGCTGCTACAGCTGCTATTCATCCTTTTATTTTATTTTATTTTACTTTTTTTTTTCTTTCTCTCTGCTCTTTTTATATATATATATAGTATATTGTATTTCCTTTTTTTTTTTTTTTTTTTTCTTTTCGTTTATCGATTTTTGACACTTGACTAGCAAGCAGAAAGGGGACTGCTACAAGCTAACAGACTGGCAGGGGAAAGAAGTGAAGGAGGGGGGAGAAAGTGGCATGAGCCGTGAGCCGGCTAATAATGCTCAGTAGGTCAGCGGCACGGCAGCCTCAAGTGCGTTAGAAGCAACAGTGGCCAGCGGCAATAAAATGAGAATGAGAAAATAAATGTAGAAAAAAAATGTAACGTACGAGAAACGGGAACTAAAACTGGCACAGTACCAGTTGGAGCTGTTTGTTAGAAGCATTTGGAGCTGCCCTTAAGTTGAGACTTGTAAAAATAGCAGACCCCACAACACAACACAACACAACACACATACTTACACTGAGAGTAAGAGTGAGTGTTCGTCTAAAAGAGACAGAGATACACAGAGTGAGAGAGAGTAAGAATAACAAACACCGCAACATACGCATTGTAAACTTCAAACGCGCTTGGCCTACTTTTTGTATAATGGTCTGGGATGTCAAAGTTCTCGTCTATTGCTACTGCTACTGTTTCCCCTTTCTACTACTACTACTACTACTACGACGCCCATGTGCACGTCAACCGCAACCAAGTTAAATGAAGCACATTGCAAGCGAAGAGTAACGTGCGGCATAGCATTGGGCTGGCTTGTCATGAAGGTCTACAAACAAATGACCAAAAGCATTGCAGTATCGACACTGCGGAAGGGGGGAGGGGGGGGGGTGTATGGGAGTAATGCTTAATAGCAGACGGACAACCAGCAGTTTTTAGCAATAGCTATAGCAATTTGTTCTGTACAGCCGCGCGCGTTAATCATACGCCTCGGTGTGCCAATCCGTGCACTGTGAACCTAAAGTCAATCAGCCTTTAATTGACAGCTGCAGTCAATTGCAGTCTCTGCCAGCATGGCATACATATATACAGAAAGAGAGAGAGAGAGAGAGAGAGAGAGAGAAATAGAGTGTCACAGACAGAGATAGATAGTGAGAGAAAACGAGTAAAAACCAAAAATGACAAGCAATGCCAAGCATTTAGATTTTGCGTCATTAGCGAACAGAGATGAGCGCTGCCACAAACTGAAGTTTGACTAGATTTTTATTATTATTTTTTTTATATCATGTTTCATGTAAATTTTATAAGAAATAAATTTTTTTAGAATTTTTTTTACATTTTTTTTACTTATAGAAATTTTATTTTAAATTAAATTTTTTTATTTTACTTTAAATTTATTTATTTTTATTTATTTTATTTATTTTTAATAAATTTTAAATAATTTTATTTTTGAAAATATTTAAAATAAATAATATTTTAAAATATTTTAAAATAATTTTTTATATATATTTGCGTAAATATTTGTTGCTCATCTCTGTGCGTGTTGCATCGTTAGTTAGCAACCACAGCACAAAAAAAAAATTCCGCTGCAATCAACTTGTGCCCCAAAGTCACATTGAACCTTAGTTGATGATGTGACAGTAGACGGGAGTAGAAGATGTAGAAGGTTGAGGTTGCCATTTAGAGTGTCCTGTCCCGAAATCGACTTATCGTTGAGTGCAATTTGTTTTCTTTTTTTTTCATGTTATTTTTTTTCTCCACTTTTTTCCTTCCATTTTTTTTTTTTCTACTTGCTTTCATACTAAGTCTGCAAACTTGTCGCGTTTTCCGGGAGTTTTCGCATTTTCCAAATTAATTGCCAGCAAGCGAGGCAATGAGAATTGCAAAGGGAGTGAGTAAAAGAGAAAGAGTAAGCAGAAAGAGAGAGAGAGAGAGAGTGGGAAAGTAGGGATAAGCGGGAGGTGCGCGTAAAAGAAGCATGTCAAACATGCGTGGCACGTGAACAGGACGCAAAAACTGCTTGCTATGGCCTCTGTGTCTGTGTGTGTGTATATGTATGTGTGTGTGTGTATGGGTCGTGTAGGTGTAAGCAGTCGAGCGTGTGTATGCATGTAAATTACGAAATCGTGCAAAAAAGGTGCCATTAAACAAAAAAACAAAAAAAAAAAACCAGAAACAGCAAAAAAAAAAAAAAAACACGCGGCTGCCTAACCACAAGAAAATAAATAAATAAATAAATAAGAAGGAAAAAAAAAAAAAATGTTAAAATAAATAAAACAAGAGCAAGTAGAAGCAAGCTAACGAAGAGTGAAGCGACACCAAAAAAAAAAATGAAGGCAAAGTAAAAGTGCAGCTGCTGCTGTAACTCTGCGTCTGTTTTGGGTTTTGGGTTGTTGAGTTCTCGGTGCTGGGGTTTCTGTATTTTGTCTGTGTTTCGAGTAGCAATTGAATTTTGCGTGTGTTACGTTTCACGCCCGTCACGCAAATCGCCTTCGGTGCGTTTATTTTGAGCTTAACTCTGCTTGTAGTATGTAACGTTGCAGTAGTATGAGGCGTATGCCACGGTTGTATCATGATTGTGTGTGGCACAATGCTGTTGGCAACTGTAGGCAAAATGTTAAGTAGCGTTTTGTTTTTTTTTTTTCAATAATTGCAGGCGTGCGTTGTGTTGCTGTTAGTCGATAATGTCGTTGGCGCTGCTTGTGCCAGGAGCGGATCCACGGCCAGTTAATGTTACCGTGCCAGGACCTAATCATCATTTCAATGCGCTCAACGTGAATAACTCTGAATGCAATAACAATAATAACAACAACAACAACAACAACAACAACATTAATAACATCTTAAACAACAGCAGCAGCAGCAGCAGCAGTAGAAGCAGCAAAAACATAAATTTACGCATACATACATAAACGTGTACGATAACGATTACGATAACGATAACTATCAACAACAACAACAACAACATTAGCCATACATACAATAACATTGGCAGCCCCAAATGGGCATCCTAAGCGCGTCATGTTATCAGCATCAGCAGCAGAAACACCAGCAACAGCAACAGCAGCCGAAAAAAATAACTATTGGAATATTAGAAATTCAAAGAATTGATAAATTTAGAATTAAATTATCGCAATGGTCCTAAGCACCGAATGGTCTCAGGTGGAGGTTATCGATTTGATAAACGATGGCAACGGCCTGGGATTTATACTTGTGGGCGGACGCAGTACAGGCGTGGTCATTAAGGCGTTGACGCCGGGCGGCGTTGCCGAACGCGATCAACGTTTGCAGCTTGGCGATCATTTGCTGCAAATTGGTGAGGTTAATCTGCGAGGCTTCAGCTCGGAGCAAGTAGCCACAGTTCTTCGTCAGACCGGAGCTCAGGTGCGTCTGATTGTGGCGCGGCCCATTGATCCATCGGCCATCGATTATCATACGCTGGCCAGCCATGCCCCCATTATACCAACTAAGCTCCTCTCCGACCCAGAAGAACTGTCGCGGCATCTCTTTCAAAATCCGAGCTTAGCCACGGCAACAGCATCCTCTCTAGATGTTGGCAGTCTCGTTGGCCTTGTCACCGGCGGACCGGCATGTGACACAGCTGACATGGGCAATGTCTCAGCACCTGGATATACGCCAACGGCAACGCCAACGCAAGCGTCTGCGTCTGCATCAGCGTTAGCATCGTCGCGTCCTGCGCCCAATTTAATGCCTACACATGAACTAGCATCGCCAGTGCCCGATACTGAATTGGCTGATCTACCCCTGCCTCCCATACCCATTAATAATGCCAGCGGCAGTAGTTCCTGTATGCAGGATCTGGATATTGTACCATATTCAATATTATCACCACCCCCAACGACTGCACTGCTGACGGCGAGACAATCGCTGCAGCTGCCATTGGATCAACGCTGGACGGGCATGGATGCCGATGAACAGCAATATATGGATGGCACTGTGATAGCTGGCAAAAAGTTGTCAACGGCAACAGCAACGGCAACGGCGACAACAACGCCTAATGCCGATATTGATGGTGAGTGCTGCTCATTGGGATCCGGATCACCTTCCTCCTACATTGATTCACCGGAAACGGAAACATATGTTGTAGTGCTGCATAAAAATGTCTATGGTCTAGGCATTACAGTGGCCGGTTATGTTTGCGAAGAAGAGGATCTATCGGGAATCTTTGTGAAGAGCATAATCGAGGGTAGCGCCGCTGAGATGAGTGGACAAATACAGATAAATGATCGCATTGTGGCCGTCGATGGACGCACCTTGGCTGGTGTGACTAATCATCAGGCTGTGGAACTATTGAGGAATACGGACATTGAGGTGCATCTGACGCTGGAGCGTTTCCTACGCGGCCGCAAGTTCGAGCATCTGCAGGTGGCCCTCACGGAGATGAAGGGCGGCAGCGCTAACGATGGCGATGGGCAATCCCAGTTATCAATGCCCGCCTCGCCGTCCATAGCGACACTCAGCTGGTTGCCACCGAAATCCGCTGATGCGGACTCAATTGTTACCGATGCCGGGGACGGCCAGCTGCTGGCCGATTTTGCCCCTGATCTGCCCTCCCGGGACACCGTGGACTCGAATATGTCGCACGTGCTGGACCGCAGCGACAACAGTGCGCCGCGTCTGACCAATGGCAATGGAAGTGGCAGTGTTAGTGGCAGCCGCAGTGCTGATGCTGATGCTCATGATCATGATAGTGGCAATGACACCGATGAACAATGTCAAGAGCCTGAAATTGAGCCACAATCGAAATCACCATCTAATTCTGATGCTGACGCTGATGCCGAGCCAGAGCTAGAGCTAGAGCATGAGTCAGAGCATGGCAAGACGCCCACCAATGAGCCATTAGATATGTTACCAAATAGGGTAAAGAGCAATGTCACGCCCACGCCAACGCCAACGGTCACGGCGACGGCAACTGCGTCGGCAATGCCACCGAAAGTGTCCAGCCCCAGCGCCGCCTCGCTGAGGGTGGCCTGGAAAAGTGAGTTTCCCGAAAGTGAAATTATAGTTGCCGAAATAAATAAACTTTCAGGTCTAGGAATTAGTCTCGAAGGCACCGTCGATGTTGAGTGCGGCATTGAGAAGCGTCCACATCATTATATACGCTCAATACTCGAAGACGGTCCCGTCGGCAGGCAGGGCATCCTACGTCCCGGTGACGAACTACTTCAGGTCAATGAGCATAAACTTCAGGGATTACGTCATATTGATGTCGTCAAGATACTCAAGGAATTGCCAGCAAGTGTTAAGCTAGTCTGTGCACGTGGCACCAAGGCTCCATCTATAATAAATACCTCACAGAATGCGGAGGCTTTTGAAACGCGCAGCCTGCTGCCTGGTGGACATCAGAGTCTACAGAATTTGTTAAGTAAAGCGCAATCGGAAAGCTCATTGTATACGTCCAGCACGGCGACGCTGACGGATACGGCCGCTGCAGCAGCCGTACAACGTTCCAAATCATTAGAAAATGTATCAGGTTTGGCATTGTGGAGCTGTGAGGTGACCGTTGTTAACATTGAAAAGACGGAGCAAGGCTTCGGTTTCTCCATACTCGACTATCAGGATCCGCTCGATGCGGAGGGTAGTGTTATTGTGATACGTGGTCTAATACGCGGTGGTGCTGCAGAAGCAACCAATGAAATCTTTCCAGGCGATCGTCTAATTAGTGTTGGTGAGCATACACTACAGGGTCTAGATCTAGACGAAGCGGTGGCCATATTAAAAGGTATGCCGCCGGGTAAAACGCGTCTCGGCATTTGCCGTCCACTTTCAACATCGGATAGCAATAGCAATATAGCCTCACCCATTGGTGATTCGGCAAGCAGCACATAGTGTCAATGTCAATGTCAAATGGAGGAGCAGCAGCAGCAACGGAAGCAGCAGCAATGGCAGCAGCATGGCCCGCTAAGAATGCGTGAGTATGACAATTATTTATCAATTTGTATTAATTCATGGTCTATAATTATTTAAAATGCGATTAAATTCAGTTTATGGACTGAATAATTTTTTTTTTTTCTATTGATTTCTGTGCATAAATAATTGCAAAATAATTAGGTATTAAATGTTTAAGCTGCTGCACAGTCAGCTATCAGCTATCAGCTGTTGGCTGCATAGCTGCATTAACAGAGGCTTAGCCTAGCATACATAGCGTAACATTAACAGCGGCTTAACATAATTATGTGTAACTAGCAGAATGATCGCTCGATAAGTAATTAGTAATCGATAGTTTACTTAGTATTGCTGCAATTTAACATAATTGCTCACTGTTATGTTAAAAGTGGAGTCATTTTATATGCTAATAAAAGAAATATGCAAAAAAAATTTAACAGGCTGACGCTAAGCAGCAGTCAGCATAAGAAACTGTAAGTTATACATATTAAATAACAAATTTATGTTCTCTTTATTATTATAGAAGCTCATTAAATTCATCTCTTTCATTTTTTTGCGTCTCACTTTTACTTTTTTGACTTTTTTTTTGTTAGCTTTCAATTTCCTTTTTAATAAGCTGTGTTTTTACCTTTTTTTTTTTTATTTTCCTTTTTTTGTTATATTTGTTATTCGTTGTTGTTGTTGCGCTAAACGTTTGCTATTCAAAGCTCAAGTGGCATACAAAAAAAAGTGTGTGGCAGGTGTTGCGTGTTTCGTGTTTCGTGTTCCGTGTTGCACCTGTTGCGAGAAAGTCCAAACAATATGAATACGATTGCCATTGACATTGAGATTGCCTTGGGTATTATTATTGAATCAACTTTTGACGCAGCTGCCGTCAAATTTCCTTGCGCGTTTTCTCAAAAAAAAAAGAACTTTTGCATACCCTGTACACATGTTAAGCTTAGCGAAAGGGTATGCTAAACTAAAAGTTTTGCAATTTATGCAAATTTTTTTTGTGCCTTTGAAATTTCATTTAAATATTTATTAAATTTTTTTTTTTTTACAATATGCAACGAAATGAAGAGTATCTGCCAGTCGTTCATGCCTCATATATATAGCATTTCGTTATACATTTTCTTTGTGAAATTGAATTGTGAGCCAAAAGCGACAGTTTCAGTGTCTGTGTCACTGACAAATGTTGCCACTTCACTGCCACTGCCACCGTCACTGCCACTGCCACTGCCACACTGCCTTAATGTTTGGCTTTTCCTTCATTTCCATCAATTTCTACATAGTCTTTCACACTTTTACTCTTTCTCATATTTTTATTCAATGCATTTTGAGCCTTTATATAATTGCTGGTCACAGTAACGCCCAATGCCAAGCCCCACATCGCAATAACACAATCACAGAAAAGAGGGAAAAAAAACTCCAAACTTTTTATAGCTGCTGTCAAAATTTATAGCACTCAATGTTCATAGAGAAGAGAGTCGCCACACAATATGTACATGCACATATTTCTGCCTACGAAAAAAAAAAAATGTAAAAAAAAAAAAACAATAGCTGAATGAGATGCTTGCAGCGTGTGTAGAGTCCTTTTTGAGTGCTGTCCATATGAGAACTGAAAAACAAAAAAAAAACAGAGACGAAAATGTGAAGAGCTTGTGCTTGTGCTTGTGCTTGTGTTTGTGCTTGTGCCTGTGCGCATTTGCCAGCCACTTGTTGTTTCTCTAATATGCTTTGATTGCATACATTCATTTTGTGTGTGTGTGTGTTGCGGCAGGTGTGGAGTGACGTATCCTGAAAATTGTTGAGCTCTCTCCAAATGTTCTGTTGTAAGGCCAGGTGAAAACTTTACTCAAAGAATCTTTGGCATGCCAGTCAAAAAGTTTTCATCGCACTCTTTGTTGCTGTTACTCTAATGGCATTTTGTTCTTCTTCTTCTTCTTGTTGTTGTTGTTGTTGCTGTTGCTGTTCATTTGAAATTGTCCTGCTTTAAAATGTGAAGTCCTTTAGCTTTACGTTTCTATATTTTCTTCACTGCCCCTCAACACATATGAGTATGCTGAAAACTTTTAATACACCCCAATGCTTTAACACCTAACTCACAACAACAACAACAAGAACAAGAACAAGAACTTTTTGCTGTGGCACATTAACCAGCCGAGTTAGTCCAGAGCGGCTTTTGTCCCATAAATAATTCATGCATAGAAATAAATACGAAACTTTGACAAGACTTCTGAGATGCCAGTTTCAGTTTTAGTTTCAGTTCCAGTTCCAGTTCTACTTCCACTTCCACTTCCACTTCCATTGCCAGTTTTACCGTTTTACAGTCTTCATTCTAAAGCTAAAAGGACGAGACCCAGGACAGACTGCAATTGCCACTAATCCTACATATAGTAGTGCGAGTTTTGGGTTCACAGTGGCTGCTATTCACAACTCACACATAATGTATGTATGTATGTATGTATGTGAGTAACTGTGCCTGTATTTATGTTTATGAGTTTATATGTCTCTGTGTGTCTGTCTGTGTGTGTGTGTGTATTTGCGGTTGTGTATGCCATACAAAATCCCATAAATAGTAATTTTGTTAATTGAGTGTGTGTGTTTTTTTTTCTCCCTCTCTCTGCAAAGCTTTGCCTTTTTCTTTCACTCTCTGGGGCATAACTCAGACGTTTATAATTATTTATTTATTTATTTTTATTTTTTTTTTTACTTTTTTTGTATTATTTATATGTTCGACTTTTGTTTAAAAAATCATATTTTTGCTATTGTTAAGAGCATAAATTACAAATAACATGATATCAACATTTTTTTGCCAACTCAGTTTTTCGTTCCATAATTCCATATCGTTTATCATTGCCTGCAGTGATTTATGTAGCCGGCGATAGATTGAAAAAAAAAAAATGAAAATTTTTTTATTTTTCATTTTCACTTTTTGTTTTACGACCATGAAAATATTGAAGTATCGAGCAAAAAGTCAAAGTGTAGGAATATGCGTGTGCTTCACTGTACGGCATTGCGACTGACTTGTAGAGTCTATTGTCCAACAGCTGCTGCCACAAAAATAATAAAGCAGCGTGCCACAATTATAAAAATGTTTGCTGGCGGCTCTGAAAATTGCCCAGACATGAGTTTACACACACACACACAAGTATATATTGGTATTCGTATGCGCCTTTTGTTATTGTTTGGGGCGTTTAATTAATTGGCTATTAAAAGTGTTGAAAATTGAAAACAAAATTTTACGCTATCGCACGATGCTGCCGCTGCCGCCAAATTCCAAGCAAAATATATACGAAAGCCCTGAGGCAGGTGCCGCATACAAGCGACGCATCGCATCGGTCAGAGATAGTTCGACCAAACATTCATGTTCACTTCATATGTGTAGGCAACTAACACACAAACACATGCCTGTCAAATATACCCTGTAATTTCAACTACATTTTAAATCATAAATAAAATAGAGAAAAAAAATAATTTTTTATTATCTCTGCATTTTGTGAATTTGTCAATTAACAAAAACTAAATTATTATATAAAGTTTTTTTTTTATGTTTACGACTTGCTGAAAATATGTTTCTTTTTTTTTAACGTTTATGTTCAAACAACTCAACTATAAACTTGCGCTAGCTGCTGAGTATGATAAAATTAAAATGCCACAAAAAGCGCAGCGTAGCAATAAAAACAAACAAACAAAAAAAAAAATAAAATAAAATTAAAAAAAATATATAGACAAAATGAAACTACAGGCCAGCCAGCCAGCGTATATATATATATTTGTACATATAAATATATTTGTACATATAAAGTTTTCTGGTCGAGTACTTTATGCTTTATTGTGGTTCTTAAATGTGTGCAAAAACACAAAAAAAAAAAAAATATAAAAAACTTTTTAAATTTTCCACTAACAAAAATATAAGAATAAAATTAAATGCAAAAAAATATGCAAAAAAAAATATGCTTGAAAGTTTAATTAAATATTTTTATTTTAATAATAGAAATATAGAAATTTCTTAAAAATTTCTAAGCTTTGCTAAATCAAAAAAAAAATAAATAAATAAGAAAAAATACATTTAATTTGTTATAATGAAAATAGATTAAATATTTATTTTATGCTCGCAGTGCGTGGAAATTTTCAATGTTTATTAATAGTTTTGTGCGTCTTGCAAATTGTTAGAAAATTTGTTTTACCGCCTGTACATTTTTATTTAATTTACAAAATCAGCAGCAAAAAAAAAACATAGAATTTACAAAAAATAAAAAAAAAGTGAAATAAAAACAAGCATGCACGACTGTCTGATACTCTGTAGTCATGTGATATGCTGCTAGTTTAATAATGAAAATTACAAGTTTTTGTGGTTTTTATCTACGAGTTTGGATCAGTCACGATTTCTCATGCGCCCAACATATATTTGCTAAAATCACAAAGTCATTTTACAGTCTATACCCTACGGCTACCGGGTATAAAAATCAATGTAAACATTTTATATTTAACATACATAAAATACGCTACATATATTTATATATCTGTATATATTTATTTTTATTTTATTTTATTTTTTTTCTGATGCCTTTTGCCGCCTTTAATTAATTATAATACAATAAATGCATTAAATATTCAAAATCTGTGCAAATTTCTGCTTTGTGGCTTTTATCATAATTTAGTTTTAATGAGAATTTTTTTTGCAATTTGTTTTTTTTTTCTATAACAAAAGCCAAATGTAGCACTTTAACATTATTACAAAATACTTTGAAAAATGCTTTGTGCATTGTTTTGAAAAAAAAAAAACAGATAACAAAAAAAATATAAACCGAATTTGTGTATAAAAAAATAATAATAATTAAATTAAAATCGGCTTTCAATTTTAATATCATGCAAAAAAAAAAAAACAATTATGCATAATTATTTTATTTATTTTATTAATTTTAGAATAAAATATAAAATTAAAAAAAATAAATAAAAATAAATAAATATAAATTACAACAATAAATAAATTATGAAAATTGCAATTTTGGCAGTTGTCGGCAAAGCTGACGTTTTTCTTTCTATTATAAAATAAAATGATTATTTTATTTATTTTATTGATATTAGAATAAAACATGAAATTAAAAAAAAAATATAAAAAAAAACAATATATAAAATAAAAAAATAATAAAAATAATAAATAAATAAATTAATACTAATTAATAAATTAATATAAATTACAGCAATAAATGAATTATTATGAAAATTTGCAATTTTGGCAGTTGTTATAAAATTATAAATTATAATTATAAAATAAAATAATTATTTTATTTATTTTATTGATTTTAGAATAAAATATAAAATTAAAAAAAAAAAAACAAAATAAAAATAAATAAATTAATTAATATAAATTACAACAATAAATGAATAATTATGAAAATTTGCAATTTTTGGCAGTTGTTGACAATGCTGACGTTTTTCTTTCTATTATAAAATAAAATAATTATTTTATTTACTTTATTAATTTTAGAATAAAACATGAAATTAAAAAAAATATAAAATAAAAAAATAATAAAAATAATAAAAAGATAATAAAAATAATAAATAAATAAAATAAATAAATTAATATTAAATAATAAATTAATATAAATTACAGCAATAAATGAATTATTATGAAAATTGCAATTTTGGCAGTTGTTATAAAATTATAAATTATAATTATAAAATAAAATAATTATTTTATTTATTTTATAAATTTTAGAATAAAACATGAAATTAAAAAAAATAAAATAAATAAATAATAAAAAAATAAATAAAATAAATAAATAAATTAATACTAAATAATAAATTAATATAAATTACAACAATAAATGAATAATTATGAAAATTTGCAATTTTGGCAGTTGTTGACAATGCTGACGTTTAGCTTTCTTTTGTTGAAGTAGACGTTGCACGTTGCATGTTGCATATTATACGTTATACGTTGACGTTGCTGTTCATGTTGATGTTGTGGTTGAGGTTGAGTTTGACGTTGATGTTGATGTTGACTTTGATGTCGATGTCGATGTCGATATTGACGTCGTCGCTTTTAATAACATTTTAATTAACTAAACAGCCTGAAATGTCGATGCCGTTGCCGTTGCCGATATTGATGCTGTGGCTGTTGTCGACGTGTTGCAATGTAAATCAACAATTTGCACAAAATTGTTTACAAAATTTTGCAAATTTTACAGTTGCCTGTGTTTTTTTTTTTTTCTTTGTTTTTGCTGATGAGGCAAATGTGAAATATGTACATGTGAGATATTGTTGTGTGCGTGCGTTGCATTTTAATTCAAATGCAATTTGTTGTCAAATTAATGTAAACAATGGCATAATTGACTGGCAGCCAGTCGCTTTAGTCTGTGCTATGCTTGACAGAGACTGAATGAAATGAGGCAGCGACAGAGGCAGAGGCAGAGGTAGAGGCAGCTATAGAGAATGAAATGAATGTAAAAGCAAAAGGATGAGATGTGGCATTACATAAATGCTTTTACCACTAATAATGTGGACAGCATCCTGTAAAATGTTCTCAAATACATATGCATAAATATATTCACACACAGATAGATAGATACGCAGCTATGTAAATATGCAAATTGTAAATCCTTATAATACATATATGTATATATATATATGTGTATAAACATTTGTATATACAAAGCGACAGAGAAAGAGAAAGAGAAAGTAGCAAAATTTACACAAATTGCCAACAATATAATTTCCGAGCTTAACATGTCCGTGATTAATGTATTTAGATTTGTTTTGATTTCAATTGCACTTTGAATATTTTCTATGCTTTTTGCATTTTGTTTTGTGCAACAACAACAACAACAATTACAATTAATTTCATGTCATACATTTTGTAAAATTTCTTTCTTTCTTTCTATTTTTTTATTTACAATTTGCAAGCTATAAAAAAACATTTTACACATTTTTATTATTATTTTTTTTATTATTTATTTATTTTTTTATTATTTTATTTAATTTTTGTTTGAAATTATGAAGCTTACAACTTGTCAGCGTCATGACAAAAATTAAATCGATAATTTTTGCATAAATTTATGTTAAAGTTATGTTAAAAAAAAAATTTTGCTTTTCCTTAACATTATGTTAAACTTATGTTAAAATAAATATAGCTTAGTCATCGTCATACAAATTGTAATTATGACTATCTCAATTATTCCTGCATAACAGTGTTTAGCATTACTATGTTTAGCATTATGTTAGGCTTCTGTTAAAATAAATATAGCATTGTCATTGTCATGTAAAATGAAATGTAGACTATCGCTAATTTTCTGCATGACAGATGCTAACATTGATATATATAACATTATGTTAAATCTATGTTAAATGAAATATAACTTGTCAACGCCATGCAAAATGAAATGATGACCATGAAATTTTGCGTAACATTTCTATGCTTAACATAATGTTAAAGATATGTTAAAATAAATATACATAGCTTAGCATCGTCATACAAATTTAATTATGATTCTCAATTATTCCTGCATAACAGTGCTTGCATTTCTATGTTTAACATTATGTTAAGTTTCTTTTAAAATAAATATAAATATAATTTTGCAGGACAATCTAAATGAAGACTAACGATAATTTTTGCGTAACATTTCTATACTCAACATTATGTTAAACTTATGTTAATTTAAATATAGCTTCACAAATCTAAATAGAAAATCTACAAACAAGATACTTAACTGTATGATACCCTGCACCCATGTGCAAATAATTGAATGCTGCTGATAATTGAAAAATAAATAAAAATAAAAACAAAAACTTTTGCCATCTAAATATATATTTACATATATAATATATGTATATATAAATCTCTTGTTAGACATACGTAAATTTATCGCAGATGTTTGATTAAAAATGTTCAACATCGATTTCGATTTAAGTTGAATAAACTTTTGAAAACTTTTATTTTTATTTTTTTTTGAAGCTTTTGCCAATTGAGTTTTCATTGTGTTTTTGCTTATTTTTGAAAATTACGTATACGTAATGTACGAGTATTGTTGCGCTAAAAAGAAAAAATAGCAAAAAAAATTGTTGAAATTTAATATGCAGAAGCTTAAGCGCCTGCAGTAAGTATTAAAATAAACAATCTTAAGCTGACTTTCATTTCATTTCATTTCGTTTCGTTTCGTTTCGTTTCTTATTAAATGTTGATTACAAGTTCTTTCAACTGTTAAACAACTGTATGAAAATAATGAAGCTAGCAGCCAGCAGCTAGAAGCGAATGTAGAAGAAAACTCATTAAAAGATATAGAGCCATGGCACTAGAAGACCGCAAACACGTCTCTAGACATTTTCTTATATTCATTTCTATGCATGCATTTTCTCTCTCTTTCTCTGTCTCTGTCTCTCTCACACACATATACATATGCAGATACATATACACATGCAAACAGTCTTGCATATGCAAATCTATCAAAGTCTTCTTTGTCTTCAAGGCGCTTTATCTCAGTCGCTGCCCCTACCTACACTTGCCTCTACTCTTGCCTCTACTCTTGCCTCTACTCTTGCCTCTACTCTTGCCTCTACTCTTGCCTCTACTCTTGCCTCTACTCTTGCCTCTACTCTTGCCTCTACTCTTGCCTCTACTCTTGCCTCTACTCTTGCCTCTACTCTTGCCTCTACTCTTGCCTCTACTCTTGCCTCTACTCTTGCCTCTACTCTTGCCTCTACTCTTGCCTCTACTCTTACCTCTACTCTTGCCTCTACTCTTGCCACATCGTTGACTCTTTGCGCTAAACAACTAAAACTAGAACGGTTTTGCGTGCGGCGCTGAGAACACAAAACATTTATTTAATGCAACAATTGTGTTGCATGTGCAGCTGTGCCACACATGCCAAAATAAAACAAAAAAACACAAAAAAAAAAATGTAACAAAATGAAGAAACAACAGAATACAACAAGCTACTTGTCATCTCTCTCTCTATGTGTGTGTGTGTGCCACAAAAAGTTCAAGACAAAGCAGCAGAAAAAGAAAAAGAAGTAAACGAACCTTTAACTTGGCGTCAAGTTTTTGCAAGTTTGCAACTAGATTGACAACAAGCAGCAGCAGCAGCAACAACAGCAACAGTAGCAGCAGCAAACCAAGCAGCAGCAGCAGCAACTTCTCTTTATCGTATCATATCGAGCATTCACATGCCTTGCCACAGCCACAGCCACTTGGGGCACACACACACACATACACACACTCTTCCTCTTGCTCTCTTCCTGCACACAATGTTTAATTGAAAGCTGATAAACACAATAACAACAATTTTTGCTATATGTATTTTTTTTTCTTCTCTTTTTTTTTTTTGCTTTTTTTTTTATCTCGAATTTTTTTTTTTTGTCAGCCCTTGAGAGCAAGTGCAAGTAAATTTTCAGCATCATCAGCATTATTGAGTGTTATGGCTTGATTTTTATCTTACTGGCACTCTCTGTGTGTGTGTGTGTGTGTGTGTGTATCTTTAGTCAGACACGACTCAACATGTCCGCTTATTAAGATCGTTAAGACTGTGATTACTTATGAGGCATGTGGCATGTGGCAAGTGGCAAGTGGCAAGAGGCCAACTGCCGCTTTAAAAATACATAAAAAAATATGAAAGTATATATATATAAATATGGCATATGAAAATGAAGAGCGTCCCACAAGCGTCTCACAGCTGTGTCAACTACGCGTATACGCAATTTTTTCTACGCACAGCGCCTACTATTATTATTATTTTTTTTTTTTTCTTTGCTCATTATTAAAGCTGTAAACGGCTTGCAGCTTGATGTGTTATAAATATTTAAAGCTGGAAAAAATAATAAGAAAATGTACATCAAGTGATTTTACATGCAGCGTAATTTTGACTAAATTTTATAAACTATTATTAAGCTGCAGGCATTAACTTTTGCTATTGCTATTGTTGTTGTTGTATAATATATATATATATATATTTGATATATTATTATATTATATATATAATATATAATATATTATTATATTATTATATTATATTATTATATATTAGATATATTTGTGCATGTATTTGTTAAATATAATGGCAACATTTATTTTTCTAGCATTGTTTTTATTGATTTTTTTTTTTTCTGGCAGTGAAAGCAAAAGAAAAAACAAAGAAAAAACATATGTGCTCATATTTAATTATACTCAGTCTACAATATTGTGACGCAATTTCTGCGTGTGCCATGAGCATGAGCATGCTCTCTCTCTCTCTCTCTCTCTCTGTGTGTATATGCCAAGTAATAATCATAAAGTCGACACACAGTACACATTGTGAGATTGTTGTTAATGTTTTATGGTCATTTTGTAGCGCGTGTTTATAGTCAGGCACAACTTGCAGGTAAACGTATGTCAACTCTTTGCAACAAAAAAAAACAAGTAAGAAAGTTATAGTCGAGTGTGCTCGACTATATAATACTCGGTGCCCAAAGTTATACTATATATTTATTTTGCTCGTGCTGCGCACTCGCCAATTTTAAGTTAATATAAAAAAAAAAAATTAAAAAAAAAAAATTTAAAAAAAAAAATTTAAAAAAAAAAATTAAAAAAAAAATCGTCTCGGGAATCGAACCGCGGACCTCATGCACGCGAGTTCAACCCTCTAACCACTGAGCCACGCTCTTCACAAGTGTGATAAACACTGAGTAAATGTTGCCGTCTTATGGGGTGAGAACAGCAAGCAAGCGTACGCCTCTCAACTTTTGAAATTTGAAATGTGTATAACTTCAATGTTTATAATCCGATCTGTACCAAATTTGTACACAACGTCCAGATAAACATATTCTAACTTTGTACCAAAATTCAGTTATGTAGCTTGTTTGGGTTTGCTCTTGTTACTAACCCAATATACTCTTGGTATCCAATGGGCACCGAGTATAAAAATCTGCTGCTGTTGCTAACTCTTAACAAAAAACACAGACAATGTTATTGTAAAAGCTTTAATAAGCTTCAATAACTCGTTGCATGCTTTACTTTAAGTAAAAAAAAAAACTTAACGACACATCAATTTTTTTTGCAGTCCTCTGTAATGAGGCGTGGCTGCTCAGACATTATGTTTAGGTCAGTTTTTATATTTTATGAGTTATGAATAAATATACATTATATATATATATTTTTGTGCGTTTTTAATTTTGTCACCAAAAAAAGTCTTTTATTAATCATTTAATCATTTCTGACTCATAAATTTTTATGCTTGCAATTTTTGCAAGAAATAATTTTACATTATTTTTTTTTTATTGAATTTTTTTGTTTTTTTTTTTCATGCATTAAATTTATGTATTTTCGTATTAAAGATTTTCTTGATTTTTTTGTTTTTTTTTTTTTGTTTTTGCACTTTGTTTTTTTTTGTTTTTTTTTTTTGTTTTTGCACTTTGTTTTTTTTTTGTTTTTTTTTTTTGTTTTTGCACTTTGTTTTTATTAGAAAACTTTTCACATTTGCTTTCATTTTTGTTGAATTTATTATGCAAATTTTTTTTGTATTTTATATTTAGATATTTTAAAGTGTCGATTAGTCTAAAGTTAAAGCTATAAGCAGTAAGAATAACAACAATAACAATGACAACAACAACAACAACAATAACAATGACAACAACAACTATTTTAATTGCTTTTGCCTTGCGTAATGTTGTTGTAGTAAAGGTGTTGCCTTTGTGTTGCCATTTCTCTGTCTGTCTATTTGTCTGTCTGTCTGTCTGTTTGTTTGCCTTTGCAGCTTTTGGCAATAAAACAGTTAATTGCTGGCCAAATTCTTGGTCATTTTTGTTTGCTTTTGCTTCTACGGCTTGCACGGCCAAAATGTTATTTCACAGTCACAGTCACAGTCACAGACACATTTGCAATCTGATGGCAGATAGATTGTGCATACAACACGTATACGCAATGTATGCTATGCGAACTGATTGTATATGCAAGAATTACTGCAGCAAATGTTACACTTGCCCCGCAAATCCTTTACTTGCCTGCAGCAGCAGTAGTAGCAGCAGTAGCAGCAGCAGCAGCAGTAGCAGTAGCAGCAGCAGCAGCAGCAACAGCAGCAGGAGTAGCAGCAGCAGCAGTAGCAGCAGCAGTAGCAGCAGTAGCAGCAGCAGTAGCAGCAGCAGTAGCAGCAGTAGCAGCAGCATTGTCAATACTAAAGTAACAGCAGCTCCTGCCGGAACTAACGCAACTTGTAAATTGCAATGGGATTTGAATTTGAATGTTTACAAAAAAAAGAAAAAATAGAAAACACATGTGTAAAAAAAAGAGACTAAAACTAAACATGCAACAAGCAACATTGCAGCTAGTCGAGAATTTTTTTTATACTGTGCCTCGATTTTACATTTATTGTTTGTAATGTTATTTTACAGCTTTTCTCTTGTTGTTGTTGTTGTTGCTGCTATGAATGCTGAATAAAACTACATGAAGCTGTATGCTGCAACTACAGCTACAACTGACTGCTCAGCGCATTGTGTATGTGTGTATGTGTGTGTGTGAGTATTTCATGTATTTATTATGCATATATTACGTATACGCCATGGCCATGGCAAAAGTTCGATCAAAGCGTACACTTTCGCGTACAAGCACTTGAGAATCAAGCAAAGACCTCAGCTCATACAATACACACAACACACAGCACACAGCATCATGCATACATTCACAGACGTCTGTACTTCACAGTCTGTACTTCCTCTGCTTCTGCTTGCGACTTCCTTGCAGCAAGATATATATATAAGAGTATTTATATGCAATTCTACTTCATCTTTTATGTATATGCGCTTGTCATCAACGGCTTTCATATCCTTTCGAGTGTGCATATACTTATTTATTTGATGTCAGCCTGCCGTTTTTTGCATATGTAAGTCGCTGTAATGATATTTGTTTCTTTCTTTCTTTCTTTCTTAGTTTCCCTGTGCGTGTCACTCACTTTATATATATATATATATATATCTATATATGTCTGTCTGTCTGTCTGTGTGTGCAGTAAAAAACATTGAAATGTTGTTTGCCAAACATATAGTTAACCCCTTCTCAAATGTTCTAATGTTCTACCTCGTCTTGTCTCTCTCGTCTCTCTCTCTCTCTCGTCTCTTGCTTCTCACTTTGTTGTCTATTTTTCCCCCATTCATATAACTTGTGCACTTTTCTAATGGCTTAGGCCTCTGCCTTAGCTCTCCTTCACCATGTTTTTTTTGTAGTTGCCCATAGGCGCATTACAACACGCTTTCAATTCGTAGCACGATTCAATTACCACGTGACTAACCATAAGGCAGCTTTTGAGCATTACATTTGCATACTTCGTTGCCTCCCCAAAGGCATTTGTCAGCGCCACACTGCACTATCTCTCTCCTCTCTCTCTACAAGTTTGCTAACAACAATTTTAAGTGCATATATATTTTTTTTTTTATTCTGCAAGAAAAAATATAAGTTAAGCTATAAGAACTACAGTTTTTTTTTTTTTGCTTTTCTGCAGGCATTAAATTTATGCTGCTATGCTAAAATTATCTGGCTGGCATCTTAAGTGCATTGTAACTTAATGGCTTTTGCAGCAAAAGCTAGAAAAAAAAAAATAATGATAATAATATTAAAGCTGCTTTAGCATGAAAATAACTTGCACTGTAAATTCTGCTAGAAATTGATGTGTCTCTGTGTCTGTGTGTGTGTGTGTATAAAATATTTGTATATTATAGATAAAAAAAAATATCTTAGGAAATGTAAAAACTAGCTGCTGAATGTATAGAGAAATGTTTAAGAAAATTTATTGTATAAACTATGTAAAATGCAAGAAATAATCAAAATGCAAATGCTAGAAAATGTTAAATGAAATGTTAACTGTAGTTTTACATGCATTTTGTATGCATATAACATAAGTTATTGATCTTTAACAGAGAAGATTGAACGCAGCAGTCAGCTAGAAATATTACAAGTCTTGCATAACATATGCAAATAACATTAACATAAAGATATAACAGAACGTAACATATAAGCAGTAACATTAACACTTCGCTGTTAACACATATTAACATTAACATTGATCGATAGCATGTTAATATAAACAACACTTAACAGTACATGCCTAACACATGCTTAACAGAGCATTAACACTTCGCTGTTAACATTAACATTGATCGATAACATAGGCAACACTTAACAGCAAATGCTTAACAGAATGCTGTTAGCTATCAATTTTGCGATAACTGTGCGCTAAAAAATTGAATTTAATGCAGCGCCGCAAAGTATGCTATAAAAATTTATTAATAGCGCATATTTATTAAAATTTACATAGCAAAATTGAAATTGAAATTGAAATTGAAATGAGTTTGCAATAACTTGAAATTATCTTACTAATTGCATAAACTAGTGTGAAGCATTATTTATATATACTATATATATATATATAATATATGCTTGTGGTTTTAGTACAACTACTATGGGAAAGTCATCTTTTTTATTTGAGTTAAGAGATTTGTTGGGCCAAGCAACATCCCCAAGAGTATCATTTACTAAGCCTACCTAGGCTGCTATTGCCATAAAATATATAGATACTTACCACATGTGAATGCGCATCAGATATGTTCAGGTTGATTGATGATGATATTGCGCCTATACACCTAAAGTGTAGCTGCTTCTACTGCTGCTCCTACTGCTGCTGCTTATGCCATCAGGGGAGCAGCAACTCTAATGTGCACGCCATGGCGCAAGTGTAAGAGTCCTGCTGTGTATGTACTATATATATGTGTGTGTATGTGTGTGTTTGTGTATAAGGAAATGTGCTTGGTTGCGCCTCACTTGCCATGCACATTATCCTTGCTCTTGTGCCTGTCATGCTTAAAACCAGACAAATTCTATTATTTGTTACCATTCACTAACAGTAACTCTGCTGTGTATGTGTATGTGTGTGTTTGTATTTGTATGTATGTGAACAATACAAAGAATTTGTAAGAGGCAAACAGACAGTCAGCCAATATGATATGCTTCATATAGCGCACTAAATCAAAGCTCAAGCATGTCTATGACTACTGCAAGTGCGAGTAGTGCAGAATATGTTATATAGTACAAAATATGTTGGCTTATTTGTTTATTTGTTTTTTGCATTTTAAAGCATTTTGCCATTGCATGATTTGCAGAACAACAACAAAAGTAACCACAACAACAAGCAACAACAACAACAACAACAACAAGCAACAAATTGCCATTAACCATTGTCATTGCCACAATGACACTGTCAACACATAATGTTTGCTGTTGATGTTGCTGTTGCTGTTGTCTTGTTCTGTTTGCTTCTTAATGTGCTTTGTGTTTTCAGTTAGCAGCTTTGCTTTTTTTTTAGTTGTTGTTGTTGCTGTTAGCTTTTTCCCCCTTTAACATTACCTTTACCCTACCCCAACTTGTCAACATTAACTGAGCAAATATTGTGTCGTTAAATTTTGTCAAATAAAACTTTAACTCTATAGAGAGAAGCGACACTACGGCAGTTTTTCTCTCACTTTTTTTTTTTTTGTGTGTTCATTTCAGTTAAGACCACAAAATTTACTATGAAGATTTACTGATATATACCAGATATACATATATATATTTTAGGCTTTCTTTTTTTTTATTGTCATTTTATCATATATAAAAATAATAATATATTTTTTGCAGTTTTTTTATGTCGTTGTATTTTTAAAAGTTTCATTTATTTTTATTTTTATTTATATTTTTTTTATTTATATTTTTTTTTTATTTATATTTTTTTTTTATTTATATTTTTTTTTTTATTTATATTTTTTTTTTATTTTTATTTTTTTTTTATTTATATTTTTTTTTTATTTATATTTTTTTTTTATTTATATTTTTTTTTTATTTATATTTTTCTTTTTATTTATTTTTTTTTATTTGAGCAGTGACTCGACTCTTTAAGAAATTGTAATAAAGATTTATGTTTATATAACATGACAATAAAAATTATAAAAGAAATGAAACTGAAAATTCAACTGAATGTTAGCTGAGCAGTGATAAGTGACAGTTAACAGTGACTGTTAATAGTTGTGACTGTTATTGACAGACAGAGTGCTGATCAGTTTGCAGTTTCAACGTTAATAGAAATGAAACTTCAAATTGCAGTTAACAGTGTTAACATTTCAATTAACATTTCGACTGTTATTAAGAACAATATGATGCTGAAAATGTTAATAAAAATGTAACTGAAAATTCAACTTAAACTTCGCTGAGCAGTAATAAGTGACAGTTAACAGTGACTGTTAACAGTTGTGACTGTTATTAACAGAGAGAGTGTTAAGCTGTATGCAGTAGCTAGCAAATGAATGTTAATAGAAATGAAACTTGAAATTAGTGAGATTGCAATAAGATTTGAAGTTAACAGTGTTAACATATTAGTTAACATTTCGACTGTTATTAACAGAGAGTCTGAAAAGCAATGTACAGTGTGATAAGTGTGAACTGAAAATATTAATAGAAATGTAACTGAAAATTCAACTTAAAGTTAGCTTAACAGTGAGCAGTGACAGTTAACACTGACAGTGAGCAGTGATAGTTAACAGTGACTGTTAACAGTTCC
Organism: Zaprionus obscuricornis; assembly: GCA_037044475.1. NCBI lineage: Eukaryota > Metazoa > Arthropoda > Insecta > Diptera > Drosophilidae > Zaprionus > Zaprionus obscuricornis. The sequence continues at coordinate 28,591 of JBAMBR010000608.1, forward strand.
TACTGTTATTAACAGACAGATTGTTAGGCATTGTGTAATCAGCCAAAAAAAAAAACAATGTGAAGCTGAAAATGTTAATAGAAATGAAACTGAAAATTATCAAGTTATGCTTAGCAGTGAGCAATGAGGAGTGACAGTTAACAGTTAACAGTGACTGTTAATAGTTCCTGACTGTTATTAAGTAGACAGAATGTTAAGCTGTGTGCAGCTTGCTAGCAAATCAATGTTAACAGAAATGAAACTTGAAACTAGTGAGATTGCAGTAGAGATTTGCAGTTAACAGTATTAACATTTGAGTTAACATTTCGACTGTTATTAACAGACATAATGTAAGGCAATGTGCAGTGTGATAAAGAACAATGTTAAGCTGTAAATGTTAATGTTAATTTTAAGAAATGAAACTGAAAATTGTCAAGTATGCTTAACAGTGAGCAGTGATAGTTAACAGTGACTGTTAACAGTTCTGACTGTTGTTAACAGACAGAATGTTCAGCTGTGTGCAGTAGCTAGCAAATCAATGTTTATAGAAATGAAACTTGAAATTAGCAGTGTGATTGCAGTTAACAGTATTTACAGTTTAGTTAACATTTCGACTGTTATGAACAGACAGACTGTTAAGCTAATGTGCAGTGTGATAAAGAACAATGTTAAGCTGAAAATGTTAATAGAAAGGAAACAGAAAATTGTCAAGTTAGCTTAGCAATGAAGTTCAAAGCTAACAGTGACTGTTAACAGTTCTGAATGTTATTAACAGACAGACTGTTAAACAGTGTATAGTAGCGAAAATACAATGTTAGAACAATGTTAAGCTATCAATGTTATAGAATGAGATTTGCAGTTAACTGTGTTTACATTTCAATTAACATTTCGACTGTTATTAACAGACAGACTGTAAGCAAATGTACAGTGAGATAAAGAACAATGTTAAGCTGAAAATGTTAATAGAAAGGAAAAGTTAACTCTCAAAGCGATCAGCTGCTAAGCTTTTAGCTTTCAATCTGTGTGGCGGCTAACCGATAATCCCCAAGACGATCAGCTGTAAGCTTTAAGCTTTCAACTGGTTCGTGTCTAAGGTGTACAAGCTAGCGCCATCCATTGGCAAAATCCAATTACCTGTTTGACATATTTTTATTATTGTCAATTGCTTAACTTTATTTACTAAAGTTATAGTTAATTGACTAATTATGGATAATATGTCACGGCAAAAACCCATCGACCTGGAATCGATGAAGAAAATTGCTGGTGCTACTCCAGCAGAACTTCGCGCTACCGTACGGGCACGACTAAGCACCGAATCTTCTTCCACAAACCCAGCAACAATTTCCATTGGCAGGACAACATGTAGCACAACGCTTACTATGACATCGACGATCTCAACAATTTCGTCTCCGCTCACCTTCACTACCAGTCTGAGCGGCAGTGTGTGTACTACGGCAACCAGTACACAACAAAGTAAGGACCCAGTAACGTCTGTTTCTATCGCACCGCTTCCAGGATGGCAGATATCCACTGTCAAGCAGAAAAAAGGACTGGCAAAGAAGAGAGCAGGTGCCACCCTCTCTGATAAGGTCGTCCAAAAGAAGGCGAATTCTTCTTTAGACGACCAAAACACCTCTAACAGGTTCATTATCCTCAGCTCTGAAGATGAAATGGACCATGAACCATCCACCTCGCGTGAAGCGATCAACCGTGCCGCAAACAAGAAAGCGGCAATCACCCAGCCGGCAACTGATCAGCAAGCCCGTCGTCCACCCAAGGTACCAAGGATCATGGTTCCCGATGTGGTGAATTTTTCTGCATTTTGCAGTGAGCTGGACGCCCTCATAGGCAATGCCTATACCATCAAGGCTCTAAACTCGGGGGACTGCGCCGTCCAATGCAATTCCTCAGATGCCTACAGAGCAGTGGCCCGTCACTTCCGCGATAAGGGAATAGTCTTCCACCACCACCAACTCCCCGAAGACCGACCATTCCGCATTGTTATGCGCAATATTCACCACGGTGTCCCAGCTGAAGAAATCACCGAGTGTCTGCAGAGAGAGGGTCACAGCGTCATGCGAATTTATACTCCGCGCAACAAGGCAACACAAATCCCACTGAACATGAGATTTGTTGATCTCAAGAAAGCCGACAGCAACAAGCTAGTGAAAAATATCACAACTGTCTGCAGACATGTGGTATCCTGGGAGAAGCCACGAAAACAATCTGCGCCTGTACAATGCCACAGATGCCAAGAATATGGGCACACCAAAGCCTATTGCACCCGACATCACATCTGCCGAGAATGTGGAGAGAACCACCCAACCCAAGAGTGCAAGCTAGGACAAGACGATCCCAGGTGCTGCTTTCACTGTGGAAATTCACACGCAGCGAATTTCAAAGGATGCAAAAAATACCTTCAAATTGCATTCAAGCAGAAGCAGCAAACGAAGGTCAGCGAGCCATCTGGGTTTAGTAAACATCCCACTCAACCCAACATCCCAGCCTTTAACAACGGTAAGCAAACTTTTGCTACCGTAGTTAAAGGCAGCCTAGCCGTCGACAAACGCAGTCAGCCACGCATTGCAACTGAATCCGTTCCCCTCCCCGCTACGAATGGAAATGCCACACTGGAATTCAAGCTGGAGCAGCTCTTCACTAGGCTGGACAGGATGATGTCTCTAGTGGAGACCCTAATGCAAGCGCTAATACAGACACGTCCCCTTCCTTCTACAGTACAAAATGGGTCCGCTTAAAATAGCTGCCTGGAATGCCAATGGGGCCTCCTCGAAGACCAATGAGATTACTGCGTTCATTGAGCTGCATGATCTTGATATCTTCTTGATATCAGAATCTCATCTCTGTCCCCGATCCACACTTAAGATCCCTGGCTATTCGCTATACACTGCCAACCATCCGGATGATACACGGCACGGCGGCGCTGCGCTCCTTATCAAAGCGTCCATCTCCCATCAACCCTCCTCCTCTCTTAGGGAAATGCATATGCAGGCAGTCACCATAGAGCTGTCCACGAGCAGAGGGAAACTCAACGTTGCCTCGGTCTACTGCCCTCCTGCATTCAGGTGGTCTGAAGCTGACATCACGCCGTTCCTGACCCAACTTGGTGTAAAGTTCCTTGCTGCCGGTGACTGGAATGCTAAACACAGATGGTGGGGAAATTACCGAATGTGTTCCAGAGGTCGAGTTCTATCCGCTGTCCTTGCTGACGAGAACATCGACATTGTGGCAACTGGCGAAGCTACCTGCTTTCCATATCGCGTCAATGCAACCCCCAGCGCTATTGACTTCGGCATCTCGAAAGGACTCAGGCAGCAGCAGATCAACGTGAAAGTGTTGACTGAGCTGTCATCGGACCATCTTCCTCTGCTCTTTGAATTGGACGAAGAAGCGAATCATTTCAAGGGAGTTCCTAAAATGTTGCCGCCTCACGCTAATATTTCCCTCTTTAAAGAGCACATCGAAGCGCAGATCATGCTGAACGTTCCCATCAACACCTGCAGTGAATTGGAAGCATATGTTGATTATCTAAGCTCTACAATAGCCGAAGCTGCACAACGGGCAACGCCAACTCAGCTCCAAGTTGGTCCTTCGGCTGCAAGAAGGGCGCCTTTATTAACACCAGAGGCAAGGGCAATGCTGGCTCAAAAAAGGCATCTCAGGCGACAATTCATTGCGACAGGTGACCCCGCAACTAAACAGCTTCTGTCCAGCATCACAAACCGACTACACAGGATGCTAGCGAAGACCCGACAGAAGAACATTGACACTTTGCTGGAGGGAGCTGGCCCAGATAGCAACAGCGACTTTTCAATTTGGAAGTTGACAAGAGGAATTAAGAGACAGCCGCTTTTCCAATCTCCTATTTTAAGCCACAGTGGCCTCTGGCTCAAAACAGACGTGGATAAAGCGAACGAATTCGCTGCTCATCTTTCCTCCACCTTCACTCCCTTCCAAAGAACTGATGCCTCCCACCGGGATGAAGTTGCAGGCTTTCTTAACACCCCAAGCCAACCAGCCCGCCACATTAGACACATCAGTCCAGAAGAAGTCACTCTGCAGTTAAAGGCTTTAAAAATCAAAAAGACACCTGGGTACGACGGAATCGAGAATAGAGCTGCAAAATCTCTTCCACGAAAAGGAGTCCTAGCGTTAGTTAAAACATTCAACGCCATGCTACGTCTAGGGCACTTTCCAAAGCAGTGGAAACGAGCCCAGATTGTCATGATCCCTAAAGCCGGCAAGCCTCCAACGCAGATAGAATCCTACCGCCCAATCAGTCTGCTAGCCACCTTCGCCAAAGTCTTCGAACGAATATTATTGACCCGACTAATGGAACTTCCACAGATATCCGGCCACATAGCACCACATCAATTCGGATTCAGGAAGTCACATGGCTGTCCAGAGCAAGTCCATCGTCTGGTCAACATGGTTACGAACGGCTTTGAGCAGAAATTATACTCAGTTGGCGTCTTCCTGGATGTGAAGCAAGCATTTGATAAGGTCTGGCACGAGGGCCTACTTTTCAAATTGAAAGACCTGCTACCTGCTCCATATTTTGCCATCCTGAAATCGTTCATTGTAGATCGGACCTTTAACGTGGCAGTCCGAGATGCAAGGTCAGATATTGGGCAGATTCAGGCAGGTGTCCCGCAAGGTAGTGTACTTGGCCCGTTTCTGTACACACTGTACACAAACGATATGCCAACTCCTACCTTCGCATCTGATCTCTCTGCTCCCAATCTGCTCCTGGCAACCTACGCAGACGATACGGCCATGCTTGCATCACACACAAGTCTGCAAACAGCTACGGATGCAGTGCAGAACTGGCTTTGTGAAATGGAGAGATGGGCTGTCAAGTGGAACATAGCAATAAATTGCTCTAAGTCCGCTTGTGTGACTTTCGCCCTCCGACCTAAGACCTGCTTAAGCCTCAGATTCGAAGGTGAAATCATTCCTACTGTCAACTCGCACTGTTACCTGGGTGTTCATCTGGACCGCAGACTTATGTGGAGGACCCATATTACGGCGATTAAATCCAAATGTCTGGCAAAGTTAAAAAAACTGGATTGGCTGCTGCGATCAAAGAGCCTACAACTTTCAACAAAGGCTCGATTGATCAAATCCATCCTCACGCCTACCTGGACATATGCCATCCAAGTTTGGGGTACTGCGTCGAAAACCCAGCTCAACAGACTAAGAGTGGTGCAGTCGCGTGCAGCTCGACTTGCCTCTGGACTCCCCTGGTATGTCACTAATATTGCCATCGAACGTGATCTCCGCCTGGTACTAGTGGGAGACCAAATAAACATGCACAGCAGCCGATATGCTGACAAGCTGGAGGCGCACCCAAACTCGCTAGCAAATAGACTAGCTGATCCTCTACCTCTCCGTCGACTCCAAAGAATCCACCCCACTGATCTCCCAAATCGTACAATATAAGACTTGTAAATACCTTGTAAATAAATGTAAATTTTTGTAAATTATTAAATATTTAAGGTTCCTCTGTACCATACTTCCCCTCCAAATGTTAAACGTCCGGTTATGTTCAGAAGGAACTGAACCATTCCGGCGAAAATAAATAATATAAAAAAAAAAAAATTTTCAAGTTAGCTTAGTAGTGAGAAGTGCCAGTTAACAGTGACTGTTAATAGTTCTGAATGTCTGTTAAAAGTTCTGATTGTTTGTTAAAAGTTCTGAATGTCTGTTAACAATTTTGACACACTGTTAGTGTACAATGTTAAGCAAATGCTGATATTAACGAAACACAGAGAACAATGGAGAACTTCAAATATAAATATTAATTTTCAATTTATATTTTTTTTTTTTTTGTACACTTCACTTTTTTTTTTGCCTTAATGATTTGTAAATAATTGTTGAAACATTTTTGGCACGTTAAGCTTCATTTGTGTAGATAATTTGTGTTTGATTTAAGCATTAAATTAAACTTGATTTTACGCAAATTAATTTCATGTGAGCAATATTCAATTTCTCTCTCACTCTTTGTCTCTTTCTCGCTCCACTGTATTGTCTGTTATGTCAATTGTTATTGTTGTTTTTGCGCTTGTCGTTCTGTTGTTTGTGTGCACGCATCGTTGGGCATTTGAAAATGGACTCAAATGTCCTAACTAAGCAATCACTCCACAGTCCACAGTCCACTGACATATTAGCATTCCTGCACAGCCATTGCCCCCACTGCAACTGTACCCATACTCCGACAGTCATTGCCATTGCCACTGCCATTGCCACAGCTAATGCTTCATGGCACCCTGAATAACAGCCATCTGCTATTTGTTGTTGCTGTTGCTGTTTGTTGTTGTGTTTGCACTTCATTTTCATATTTAAGTTCATTTATTATGCGAATTTAATTAATTATAAAGTTAACTTCAAAACTTTAAGTTGAATTCAATGTTTCAATTTATCACACACACAGACAGACAGACAGACAGACAGACAGACACAATGAAGCTTGTCTCTTGAAGAGGAGCAGCAGCAGCAGCAGCAGCAGCAGCGGTTGTCATGTTAAAATTTATTTATATCTGGGTCAAATTTTTGACTTTTTTGGTGACATTTACATTTCACCGGCAGCAATTAGATGAGACACTTGGCACATCACACGAACACTTCAATAACTTCTTCTTCTTCTTCTTTTTTTAACGGGTAAGAGTATAAAACTTTCAACAGCGACTCATGTAGCAATAAATACGTAATGCCCTTTGGCATTATACACTCAGTCAGTCAGTTAGTCAGTCATACGCTCAATTGAAGGCTGAACAAGTTATATATACTATGTATACTATGTGTGTGTGTAAGTGCATGTATATGTGTATGTCTACTCCCATCAGATTTTGGCCACAAATGTGGCAACTGCTGCTACTGCTGCTGCTGTTGCTGCTGCTGTTGCTACTGCTGCTGTTGCTGTTGCAATTGCCGCCCACAATCGAGCCAATCGCAATCACAATCACAAACTCAAATACAAAACCGAACTTGCATAATAATGTTTCATGTTGAGACTGTAGCATACTTTTCAGCGTAACAGTCAGTAACAGAACTCAAACTCTAAATATCAATGGCAGACTCAAAGTCAGAGTAAAAGCTACAGCCAAAGGCAGCATAGCAGCGAAGCAAAGCCAGAGCTAAAGCTAAAGCCAAAACCAAAGCCAGTGCCAGTGCCAGTGCCAGAGACAGAGACAGAGCCAAAAGCATTAAAAACAATCCGGTCGCAATTTCGACTGTGCCTGTGCTTAAATTATGCAACATGCTTTTAACAGCTCAAAAGGAAAAGAATCGACAACAACAACAACAACAACAAAAAATGTTTCTCAAATTGCAAAATTTGCGCCCAGCATATGGAACGAGTACAATATATATATATATATATAAAAAAAATATATATAAAAAAATATATATAAAAAAAAAATATAAAAAAAAAATATATAAAAAAAAATGAAAAGAAAAGAAGAAAAAAAAAAAATAAAATTTGTGAGCTGGTAACAAAAACCATTCTTGTCATTTTTGGCAAGCCTTTCGACAGACAGCTAGACAGGCAGACAGACAGAGACACAGAGAGAGCGGGAGAGAGAGAGACAAAACTCTTTGCATATGAGATAGACTGCTGTTGGACAGTCAAATTTGTAGCACGCTCGCTTCAACATGTTATTTATGAACATGTATATATATATATATATATATATATATATATATTGGGTGTCTTTATCTCTCTCTCTCTCTCTTTCTCTTTCACTCTCTGTGTGCTGTCAATTTTAATGGGCTGCTCATGAAATTGAAATGCAAGCAATGAAAAATGCAAGCATTTCAACATGATGGACACTAGCAATGACTTTAATTTATGGCCAAAAAAAAAAAAAAAAAACATTTTGTTGCAATATCATGACATGCTGCATGCACACAATGACAAGCGGTATAACAACAACAACAACAGCAACATGTCTATCTAATTGTTTATTATTTTTTTTTTGCACAAATACAAATAAAAATTCAATTGAAATCAATAGAAAAATGATAAGAAAAATTTTGCCAAAAAAAAAAATATTTTGACAGTTTATATGTCAAAATATATTTTTGAGAAAATTTTGTATTAAGATTCTATGCTTTTTATACATGCTACAATAACAATAATAACAATAACAATAAGCTGCATATAAACAATAACAATAATAGCACAGAGAAAATGCACAAATTGAAAAACTGAAAGCATGCCAAGGCCTTAAGGCCTTAAACGACAAAATCGAAACCTTTGAAATGTATTTTAGGCGTTTTTTTTTCTCTGCATTTTTGAATTGTAATCAAAATGTCATTAGGTTAGACATAGCAAAAAATATCAATATCAATATATATGTGTCTGTGTGTGTGTGTGTGTGTCTGTGTGTGTGCTTGCTTTTGTTACACTTTTTGGCATTTCAATTTGTCTCTGTTTTAATTATTAAGCTCAGCGTAACATTGAGCTTGCTATTTTTGTATCATTTTTATACTCGTTGCCCATTGGGTAACAAGAGTATATTGGCCTTGTGACAGCAGTAAATGTATGTAACACCCATAAGGAGGCGTGGCCGACCACATAAAGTATATATATTCTGACTCAGGATCAACAGCCGAATCGATTGTCCGTCTGTCCGTCTGTCTGTCTCTCCGTCTGTCTGTCTCTCCGTCTGTCTGTCTCTCCGTCTGTACGTCCGTATGAACACACAGATCTCGGAGACTATAAGAGCTAGAGACTTATTTTTTTTTTTGCAAAGTGCTTGTAGTATTTGCAGGCAGATCAAGTTTATTTTGGATTTTTGCCACGCCCCCCACCGCCTCCATAAATCAATGAACATCATTTTGAGCACACCACAGCACCCACACCCAGACAAGCTACATGACTGAATTTGAATGCAATTTTTGTAAATTTGAAAAATGATTTGAAAATAAATTTGAATATTTTTGATTTTTAAACCTTTTTACAGTTTTTTACAAAAATTTAAAGTGCTAAAAATTCTAGTGAAAAAATTTCACGCAAAATTAAAAAAAAAAAAAATAAAATAAATTTAATAAATTACAAAAAATTTTGTGGCTATCTATACAATGAAAATTATGAAAAATTTAGATATTTTTTTAAAATAAATTTTATTATTTTTAAAATTTTTGCAGTTTATCTAAAAAAAAATATAAAGTGGTAAAAATTTCAATGACAAAAATGCACAAAAAATTTAAAAAAAAAAAAACAAAATTTCTAATAAATTATTAAAAAAAAATTTCTTGCAATACAATTTTATAGAAATTTATGAAAAAAATATAAAAAGAAATTTTATTATTTTTCTAAAAAAATTTTCTAACAAATTACAAACAAAAAAATTTTAGCAATACAATTTCAAAGAAATTTTAGAAAATATTTTAAAATATTTTTAATTTTTATTATTTTTTATTTTTTTTTTACATTTTCCTAGAAAAAATTTAAAGCGCTGAAAATGTTCGATGACAATTTAATGATATTTCATGCAGTTGCTGTATTAGATTATCAATTTCCGGCAGACAGCTGAACAAAGCTAAAGCCACAAATTGATGAAAAATTTGGTACAGATCGGATTATAAACATGGAAGTTATACACATTTCAAATTCCAAAATTTGAGAGACATCTCTATATACATATACTTTGGGCACCGAGTATTATATAGTCGAGCATACTCGACTATAGCTTTCTTACTTGTTTTTTCTACACTTGTTGTTGCTGTTTTTATGTCAGACAAAACGCAAGAATTGTTTGAGGTAAATGCGTGTTCTTTGCCATGGATATCAAATGATATTTATTGTTGTTGCTATTGTTGCTGTTGCTGTTGTTGTTGTTCTTGCTGTTACTGTTGCTGCTGCTGTTGCTGCTGCTACTATAATTGGCCCATTAATGCCTTTTAGTCGTATAGGCGTTGCGTTTTTTTTTTATTGACATATTGAATAAAATTGACTGACAAGTCTTCCAACAGTCAACCGTCAATCGTCAACAGTCATCAATGTAGACAAAACTGTGACACTCTAATTGCATTTTAATGATTGTCGAACACATTAAGTAGTTTAGCTTGCGGTACGCTGATGCTCAGCAGGTGAGCTGACAAATAATAAAGCTTATCTGCTCTTTATCCTTTTTCTTTTATTTTTATTTTTTTTTTATTTATTTTTTTTATGGCATGTCGCATTTTTACTACAACTACAACTACATGAAAAGTTTATGTTATTTAACGCTCAATTGAGCAGCAGCAATAGCAGCAGTAGCAGCAACAGCAGCAGCAGTAGCAGCAACAGCAGCAGCAGCAACAGCAGCAGCAGTAGCAGCAGCAGCAGCAGCAGCAATGTCAAAGCTATATAAAAAAATGTTATATTTTTATCATATAAACTTCATATAATATTTAATAGAATTTCATTTTGTTGTAAAAAAAACTGAATTAATTAATTTAAATCGAAAAAATTCAATTGAATATTTGAATTTTCAATTTTATGCAAATATATAACACACAAATTTTTATTTTCTTGCTTGCTTCAGTTTAACAACAAATGAAAGAAAAAGTGAAAAAAAAAACATATTAAACTTTCACTTTATATGCAAAAATTCATGAATCAACTTAATAAATATATATAACAATAACAACAACAACAAACAGCAATAATAGCAACAACAAACAGGAACAACAACAGCAACAGCAACAATAGCAACAACAATAAATATCATTTGATATCCATGGCAAAGAACACGCATTTACCTCAAACAATTCTTGCGTTTTGTCTGACATAAAAACAGCAACAACAAGTGTAGAAAAAACAAGTAAGAAAGCTATAGTCGAGTATGCTCGACTATATAATACTCGGTGCCCAAAGTATATGTATATAGAGATGTCTCTCAAATTTTGGAATTTGAAATGTGTATAACTTCCATGTTTATAATCCGATCTGTACCAAATTTTTCATCAATTTGTGGCTTTAGCTTTGTTCAGCTGTCTGCCGGAAATTGATAATCTAATACAGCAACTGCATGAAATATCATTAAATTGTCATCGAACATTTTCAGCGCTTTAAATTTTTTCTAGGAAAATGTAAAAAAAAAATAAAAAATAATAAAAATTAAAAATATTTTAAAATATTTTCTAAAATTTCTTTGAAATTGTATTGCTAAAATTTTTTTGTTTGTAATTTGTTAGAAAATTTTTTTAGAAAAATAATAAAATTTCTTTTTATATTTTTTTCATAAATTTCTATAAAATTGTATTGCAAGAAATTTTTTTTTAATAATTTATTAGAAATTTTGTTTTTTTTTTTTTAAATTTTTTGTGCATTTTTGTCATTGAAATTTTTACCACTTTATATTTTTTTTTAGATAAACTGCAAAAATTTTAAAAATAATAAAATTTATTTTAAAAAAATATCTAAATTTTTCATAATTTTCATTGTATAGATAGCCACAAAATTTTTTGTAATTTATTAAATTTATTTTATTTTTTTTTTTTTTAATTTTGCGTGAAATTTGTTCACTAAAATTTTTAGCACTTTAAATTTTTGTAAAAAACTGTAAAAATTTTTAAAAATCAAAAATATTCAAATTTATTTTCAAATCATTTTTCAAATTTACAAAAATTGCATTCAAATTCAGTCATGTAGCTTGACTGGGTGTGGGTGCTGTGGTGTGTTCAAAATGGTTTTCATTGATTTGTGGAGGCGGTGGGGGGGGGCGTGGCAAAAATCCAAAATAAATTTGATCTGCCTGCAAACACTACAAACACTTTGCAAAAAAAAATTAAGTCTCTAGCTCTTATAGTCTCCGAGATCTGTGTGTTCATACGAACGTACAGACGGAGAGACGGTCAGACGGACAGACGGACAATCGACTCGGCTGCTGATCCTGAGTTAGAATATATATACTTTATGGGATCGGCCACGCCTTCTTATGGGTGTTACATACATTTGCTGCTGTCACAAAGTCAATATACTCTTGCTACCCAATGGGCAACGAGTACAAAAAGAAAGCAAGAAAAAATAAAAACTGATGCATGAAGTTTAATTAGATTATTGTATAAAATAAATTCTTATCGAATATTTTTGCAACTTTTTTTTCTTATTTTTTTTGTATTTTTTTTTTTTAATATTTTTCATTTTGTTGTTGTTATTATTGTTAGCACAATTTGCATAAATTGTGAACATGTTTAACGTAATAAAGAAAGCAAAGCAAAGAAAAAAAAAATTGATTATATGTACTAACAATAATTCAGAAATTGTGTAATCAATTGAAGGGCGAACAGGTCGTATACGTAATAAGTGCGTTGCGTATACGCCAATTTGTGCAAAATCAGTCGGATTTACTTCGGGCAAAAGCTTTTTGATGGCTTAACTCAATTTGGCTCTTTGATAAGCTGCAAATACTGTTTACGTGCGCCAACGTACAGCAGCAGCAGCAGCAACAGCAACAGCAACAATAAATAAACGAGCAGTGGAAGACACACAGACAGACACAGCAGACGACACAAAATGTTATGTTTTTTTTTGGGAGAAAATGGCAAAGGATAAGGGGCAGAAATCAGCATAAAAAGGATGCAAATGAAATGTATCTATGTCAATGGCTGCCATTCGTTTTGATAAACTCTATAAAAAAAAAAGAAACGTATTCATGGCAAGTTTCGAATATTCGAAATATTTTAAGACCATTAAAGGCCAACAGGCTCGACTGTCAAGGCAAATGCTATGCCCCAAAAAGTAAATCCTTTAGCTATGCTCAACAAAACGCACAGTAGCAGCGCTCAAAGCCAACACTAAACGTTTGTCAAAGGCAAAGTAGAAGGAAAAAAAAGAAATACACGAAGAGAAGAAAAGAAAACAGGCAAAAAAGAGGCGCCAACATCTAACAAACGACATTTTCAGATAAGGTTCAACATTTCTGCTGCTGCTTGCTGCTGCTGCTTCTACTTTTATTTTATTTTTTTTTTGTCATGGGCAAAATGTTTTTTTCCCCATGGCCTTTTAATAAAAGTTGCGGCTGCAATAAAAACAAAAAAAAAAAAATAAAAATAAAAATAATAAAAGTAAAGAAGCAGCAGCAGCAGTAGCAAGCGAAAGGCGTTCAAAGTCGCCGTTTTATGCTATGAATGAAAGGGAAAATATACTTGGAAATCTGTTGCTATGTGCTACTATATGCTATATGCTATATATGTGCGCATAAGGTTCTTATCTGCAGGCGCACATGCGGCTGGTGGCAAATGTTTTTCGGTCTTTTTTGGACATTTTCAGGCTGCGTTTTGCAAATGGAATTATTACATTTTTATGAGAAATTCGCACAACGCGTGTCATAAGACAATAAAATCCTGCGACAAGGCCAACGAGAACAACAACAACAACAGAAAGAGACATAGACACATAACGCACACACACACACATACATACACATACATATGCATACATATTTCAGCATGTCATCTAGCTTCATCTATGTCTACAACATCAGCTTGCAGCTCACAGCTCACATGGCTCATGGCTCATGTTTCAGTTTTAGCTTTGACTTTGGCTTGTAAGAGAAAATACGTGAGAATAAATCATTTTATTGCAATACAATTTCTCGCTCGGCAACAGCTTCCTTTGTTACGCCCACACGCTCTACCATGCCAAGACAAGACGACAATAGCCAATGCTGGCATCTGCCACTGTCTGTCACTCAGAATTTTGCAAACAGAGGGAGAAGAGAATGAGCTGAAAGTAAAGCAGTTTATGTGGCCATCGGGAGCATACTGGAACGACAGTTTGGCATTGCTATAATATTAATAAGAGTGTGACTGTCAATATGCGACAGTGGCAAGTTGCTGCCACAGGAAGTTGCTGCCACACACACAAAAACACACAAAGACTGTGAAGATTTTCATCATGCTCGTATAAAAACATACGAATGTTAGTCTGTAAATGTATGAGTACAAGTGTGAGTGTTTGTATGAGTGTATGACTGTGTGAATGTCTGAGTGTGTGTGTGTGTGTAAGTATGTGTGTGTGTGTGTGAATGTGAGTACGATTACATGCTATACATCGTTGTAGTATTTCATCCAATGGCATTGCTCATTTTTTTTTATTATCGCTCAATTCAATCTCGGCCACGTCTCTTATTTTCTTTCTTTTTCTCTCACTCGCTCTCTAACTATCTCGCTTCCTCTGTTATACAATCTCTTTACTCTTTTTAACTTTTCCCCTTTTTGCAATTGGTTTTTGCTGGCGACGCCGGAAACAACAGGCAACACTTTGGAATACGGGCAACGAGTAACGGGCAACGGGCAACGGGCAATGGGCGGCGGGCAGCGGGCAACGGGTAACGGGTAACGGATGTGTTGCTTTGATGCACGTCGTCGGGTTGCCGGTTCTGTTGTTATACCTTAACAAAGTGTCTATACATTTTTGTCAGCACTTTGTCAAGGCAAAAAAAAAAATACAAAAAAAAACAATAACAAAAAAAAAAAAAAAAATACAGAATATAAATGAAACATCAACGATTGGCTTTAGCTTTGTTCAGCTGTCTGCCGGAAATTGATAATCTAATACAGCAACTGCATGAAATATCATTAAATTGTCATTGAACATTTTCAGCGCTTTAAATTTTTTGTAGGAAAATGTAAAAAAAATAAAAAATAATATAAATTAAAAATATTTTAAAAAAAATTTCTGTATTGCTACAAATTTTTTTATAATTTGTTAGAAAAATAATAAAATTTCTTTTAAAAAACTTTCCATATTTTCATAAATTTCTATAAAATTGTATTGCTAGAAAATTTTTTATAATTTATTAGAAATTTTGTTTTTTTTTTTTTAAATTTTTCGTGAATTTTTGTCATTGAAATTTTTAGCACTTAATATTTTTTTTTAGAAAAACTGCAAAAATTTTAAAAATAACAAAATTTATTTTAAAAATTTTTTAAATTTTTCATAATTTTCATTGTATAGATAGCTAGAAAATTTTTTATAATTTATTAAATTTTTTTTTTTAATTTTGCATGAAATTTTTTCAATAAAATTTTTAAAATTAAAATTTTTTTTTTTTCTAAAAAAAAAACTGTAAAAATTTTTAAAAATCAAAAATATTCAAATTTATTTTCAAATTTACAAAAATTGCATTAAAATTCAATTTTTAGATATATATATATATTTTTTTTGCTAAATTTTTCTTGAAATTTGTCATTGAAATTTTCAGCACTTGAAATATTTGTATGAACAATTTTTGTATTGAAAAATTTTATAAAATAAAAAAATAATAATATTTATTTTCAAATAATTTTCAAAAATTGCATTAAATTTAAATTGCAAAAAAAAAAATAATTTTTTTTTTTCATTTTGTGTTGAAGCGTATTAAAAATTCGACTAAATGAAAATGTGTTGACTTTCATGTTATTTTTTTTTTTTTTGTATGTTTGTTTCTGCAACTGCCGGAGGTACATTTATTTGTGCGTATGTATGTGTGTGTGTGTGTGTATTAGTGTGTATGTGTGTTTGTGTGTGTCTGTTTGTTTGTACGTCCACTTGAGGGATCAGCCTTGGCTTCTTTCTCTTGGCGAACCTTAAGCCAGATTCGACGATGCAATTAATACTTTTATAGCTGGCATCGTACGCGTTTGCCTTTGGTGGAAATTTAATTTAATTATTAATTCGCAGTGGCCGAGCACGGCTATTATGCTTATTAAACCAGGCGCAAAGCCAATTAACTTTCACAACACACAAACACACACAAGTACACACACAAACACACACATATACATATACAGCGAAACTTATCTGTAGTTAATTTTTGGGCATCGTGCTGCGCCGTTGTATATTTAAGTTTTGGGTCGAGTTTCGCTGCCATTATTTGTTCAGAGTTCAGTTTAATTGCGTTTGAATTGCAAACAAAGCACTTACAATGCCAAAAAAAAGAGGCAAGTGGCAAGTGGCAAGTAGCAAGTGGCATGGGGCATGGGCCATGGGGCATGGTGCAAGGGGCAAGTGTATAGAGTCAGGCAGCAAGTGGCATCTTTTGACCAGCTTCTTTTTTTTTTTTTTGTGTGTGAAAAGACAGAGAAGGCCAACAACACGCCACGAACAGTCGAAAAGAAGCAAGCAAGCGACCGACCGACGATTGTTCAACCAAGATCAAAGTCAATGTGTTGTATTCTGTCGCCTTTGCAACAAAAGTTTTGCCAACATTTTCCCATTTCCCTATTGAGGCACCTTGCACCTTACAAAAAAAACTTTGTCCTTTTGCAGAAATTTAGTTGTTCTACTGCTGCTGCTGCTACTGCTGTTACCTATGGCAAAGTTACACTTTCTGCTGCTGTTGCTACTGTTGTTATATAGAAGTTGTGCGTCTTGCAGCACTTGCCACTTGGCCAACATTGAAAACTAAAATATTCATAATGAAAGTTATTGTTTGCCACTTTGCCAGCATGAGCATGCCCGTGCATATGCAACGCCCATTTATGCCTACAAAGTTTATATAGTGCTCAGTGGCTAGCTTTGATTGTTTCTGTGGTCAGCTACAAGTTCAGGTTTTGCTGCTGCTGCTGCTGCTGTTGACAAGTTTTTTTTTGGGGAATCAGTTTATTAAATGAAAGCTGTCGAAGTTTGATTAGAGCCAAGCAGGAAAATTAAATAGAAACAAAAGCAACAACAACAACAAAATGTAAATTAATCAAATATCAACATGTCAATATATATATATATAGTATATATACATATATAACTATATATCAGACACATGCAGCCACTATATTTAATTAAATTGCCGCTCATTGAGGTTGAAATATTTGTAATTAAATTTGTGCGCGCGCGCCTATTAACTTTTTGGCTTTGATGTCACATAAATATAAATATAAATATAAATATATATATGCTATCTATCTCTCTCTCTCTCTCTCTCTTTCACATATTATTTGACCATTCATTATAATTTACTTTAATAAATTGCCATTGCCTTACTACAGCTATAACTATTGGCATGTCGTGCAACTGACAATAACAAAACTTGCAACATTTTTAGCTACTTTTTAGCTAGCTTTTAGCCATATTTCTTTGGTTTGCTTTACGGTCTCGTTTATGGCCCACTTTGGTATATAAGAAACATAAAGTCTTGGCTATTAAATATAATTGCCAGCAATTTTTACAATCTACTTAGAAAATCATTTTTAATGTGCTTTCAAAAGCTTCTCCTCGCTGTCTACCTCTCTCTCTCTGTCTCTCTCTCTCTCTCACTGCCTGACATGCTAATTGAGGACTGTGAAAAGTGTCCACAAGGCATAGGTATGAGCGCTGATAGGGCGGAAAAGCAGCGCAGAAGTTGTGTAGTATAAATTGTGTAGGTCAACAATGTGCTGCGGCAGAAAACAATAGAGTTTTGTTTTTTTTGTTGTTTTTTTTGCAATTTAAATTAACATTTTGAGTGAATCTAATAAAAATGAAAGAGTCTGCGATAAAAAAAACTGCAAAGCAAAGCACAAAAAAAAAAAAAAAAAACAATTTAAATTGTTTTTGTGCAGGACACAAAAAACACAGCGACAAAGTGTTTAGCATACAAAAATATATACAAAAAAAAATACAAAAGGACATTGAGCGCACATACTGCGGGGTAGTAGTAGTAGTAGTAGTGCAGCAGCAGAAATAGTAGTATGTAGTAGTAGTAGTAGTAGTAGCAGCAGAAATAGTAGTATGTAGCAGTAGTAGTAGTAGTAGTAGTAGTAGTAGTAGTAGTAGTAGTAGTAGTAGTAGTAGCAGCAGCAGAAATAGTAGTATGTAGCAGTAGTAGTAGTAGTAGTAGCAGTAGTAGTAGTATGTAATAGTAGTAGTAGTAGTAGTAGTAGTAGTAGTAGTAGTAGTAGTAGTAGCAGCAGAAATAGTAGTATGTAGTAGTAGTAGTAGTAGTAGTAGTAGTAGTAGTAGCAGCAGCAGAAATAGTAGTATGTAGTAGTAGTAGTAGTAGTATGTAGTAGAACCTTTTGTCAGTTTTGGGCATAACACGTTCTGGTTCACCTTGCAGGGCGTTAGATTTATTTTTTTTTTTTTTTATGCATTCTCAACATTGTTGCGGCGGACTTTTGGTTTAATGTTTCCCATTTCTTCTTCTACTTTTCCATCATTCTTTCTGCACGCTCTTCTTGTTGATGTGGCCAGTGCAAGACAGAGAGAGAGAGAGAGAGACAGCAAGAGTGAGATGGTAGCTTGTAGCGTTTCATATTACACTCGCTGCCATACATATTTTAATGTTGCCTCTGCAAAAGACCGAACGGCAAGCGATTCCTTTTTTCGTATACTAAAAACTGGTCAAAAAGGCTGCGACTGCGACTGACTTCAAGCTGCTACGTAGCCCAAAAAAAAAAAAAAAATAAATAAATAAAAGTTCTTTCTTTTATGCGCTAGTCGAAGATTTTATGCGCTCTATGCCAAAAAAAAATATAAATAAATAAAAAAAAAAAATATAAATAAATAATTTAGCTGCAGTTCTATGACAAACACTTGACGTAGCTGCTGACATTGTTTATATTTTACTTGCCTTGCAAACTGCAAGTGAAAATGTATATGCTCAGTGCTAGAGTATATAACATATTCAAGCAAGAGCAACAGCAACGGCAACGGCAACGGCAACAGCAACGGCAACAGCAATAGCAACAGCAACAGCAATGACAACAACAACGGCTAACAACTACGGCAAAAGTGGCCAAAAGCCTAAAATTCGACAACAGGGCACAAACAGCACACATATCGACACATACACAGTGACTCACACTTATACTGATACAGCCATAGTCACACCCACAAGCATACATACACTCACACACACACACACGCATACAGAGAAAGAGACAGAGACAGAGACATACATGAAATTTCACACTCGCTTGCCGAAAGGGAACCGAAAAGTTGAGGGACAAATGCAAATACACAAACAATGATGGCAAACGTGGCTACTAAGCCAAGCTAAGAAGGTTTCGGTAAACAAATACATACACAAATATACATACAAACACACACACACACACACAAATACACACACACAAGCAAACAGAGATTGTTACTGTTGCCAGTTTTGGGGACATTCATAGTTAAAATTTGGAGAGACAGCGTCGAGAGATTTGCCAAAACAGCAGGCAAAGTCTGTGGCCACCCCGCTAATGCAGCCCCCAAAAATACTTACATACACTGCACACTCTGCTGCTGTCACACCTCTTTATCCAAGTCGTGTGTTAATCAAGGTTCATACAATCGCAACAACAGCAACAACAACAATAACAATGAAAAGTTAGCACGTGCCAAAATGGACACAACATTCATGCATATATATCTATAGTATATATATATATATATACTTATATGCATGTGTGTGTGTGTATGTGTGTGTGTATATATTATATATCTGCTTGCGAATACAAAATTTTGATATACTCTATTGTGCGCCAACATATTATAATGACTGTGATACAGCATGCAAAATTGATAAGAAAAACGAATGATGCTAAAAAAAAATAAATTTAAGAGAAAAGAGAAAGCAAGAGAATTATTACTATGATTATCTTAATCAGTAACTAAATATTTGCATATTTTTTTTTGAGAGAGAAAATAAAATATGAAAAAAATTTTTTTTAATAGAATTTTAAATAAATATTTTAATAATAATAAAATAAAATATTTTATAATTTAAATATATTTAAATGATTTTCATAACAATCTTTGCCTTCAAAGTCTATTTTGGCCTGATTTTAAAATTAATAGAAAAACAAGTAAGAAAATTATAGTGTGAAGTGTGCTTGATACTGTGTAAGATACTCGGCATGCTAGAAAATTTCAAGTTGCATAATTTTCATTCTTACAATCCGACAACACCAACGGATATAAAAATAAAGCTAAAAAAAAAATTTCAATTTTAATAAAAAATGAAGCGCATATTTTTATTATTTTTTTTTAATAAGTAGAATGTTAAATTAGATGTTAACCCTCTAATGCCAATTTTTTAAAAAAAATTTAAAAAAAAAAATTAAAATAATTTTTAAAAAATTAAAATAATTATTAAAAAAAATTAAAATAATTTTTAAAAAATATTTAAAAAAAAATTAAAATAATTAAAAAAAAATTAAAATAATTAAAAAAAATTAAAATAATTAAAAAAAAA
>JBAMBR010000609.1:0-10455 GCA_037044475.1 Zaprionus obscuricornis
TGCTGCCGTCTCTGGGGCTAAGGCTGAGACTGAGACTGAGAGTGAGACTGAGGTTAAAGCTATACGCAAAACTCGAGAAATCAAAAGTGTTTTATGCAAATGTGCAGCGCGCCCATAAACAAATAATGAAAATACAAATACGTTGACATCAAAAAAAATTTGCATTGAAATCCTAAAAAAAAAAAAAATAAAAATAAATAATAAATAAATAAATAAAATACAAAAACTGTGTTTATAATGACAACATCAATAACAACAACAACAACAATAGCAGCAGCAGCAGCAATAACAGCAACAGCAACAGCAGCTATAAATTGAATGCGTATGCAAACAAAAGTGTTAGCAGCCACGCCTGCTGCCAAAACGCCCAAAATGCAAACATTGGCAATTAGCATAGACACAAACCACACACAGATCACATACACAGAATTATAAAATTTTTTAGTGGGTCATGATGAGATACCGAAAAAAAAGTTTTAGACCAAAATGCTGCTTGACGTGCTAATGAAGTTTTTTTGTGCAGTTAGTGGAACGGTAAATGTCATAAAAAAATTGAAGAAGCAGCAACAGCAGCAACAGCTGAAAAAAAAAAATTAACAGCAAAAATTGAAATAAATTTTTGTTACAACTTTAAGTTAAACGTAATATGTAACAGCAAATAATTTATACATTGATGTAGCTGTAGATTAGCATATATATATCTATTGCTATCTCTTTCTATTTGTTTGTTTATCTTTTGCTATTCACATTTATTTAATTATTTATTTTATTTATTTTTATATTTATTTTTTTGCCATATTTATGACTCTTCTGATTTATTGACTTTGCGCACAGCTGTATTTTTCATTTCTCCGCCTCTCTCTCTCTCTCTCTCTCTTTCTCTTTCACTCGCACTGTTTCTCTAGCTTTTTGTAATAATTTTTCGTGTATAAAATTGGGTCAAAAGTAAATATTTGACTATTTATTGTATATTTTCCTCTTGCTGTTGTTGTTGCTTTTGTTGCTGTTTGCAAATATTTTTCTATTTGTATTTGAAATTGTGCAATATTTTTACAGTTAGTTTTTGATTTATTTACTGACAGTTTTTTGCGAATGCATAAAACAATTTTTTTTTTTTTAATTGAAATATGTGCAGCAGTTGCAGCAGCATTTGATTTGTTTATTGAGTGATAAGACAAGCATAAAAAGAATTTCAAAAGAATTTATTTTAATCTATTGTAAAATTATTATTTAGAATTTAGTAAAAATTTGAAATATTTAATAAAATCAAATACAATTTTAATTGAAAATAAAATATATACAAAAATATAAAATTTACATTTTTTCACATTTTTATACTTTATCATTGAATGGCAAAAAAAAAAATTCAATTTTTATGTGAAAAATAAAATATAAATATTTCAATAAAGCAAGAAAAAAAAGTTGAGAAAATTTTTAAAAAAAATTGCTAAGTATTTATTTTTAAATTTTTTTTTACTGTAAATATAAAATAAAATCAATTTAAATATTAAATAAAAATTTCAAATAAACTTATCATTTTTCTTTCTTATATTTATATTTATATTTATATTTAAAAAAAAAACTATTCAATTTTTATGTGAAAAATAAAATATAAATATTTCAATAAAGCAAGAAAAAAAAAGTTGAGAAAATTTTAAAAGAAAATTGCTAAGTATTTATTTTTAAAAAAATTTTTTTAATGTAAATATTAAATAAAATCAATTTAAATATTAAATAAAATTTTCAAATAAACTTAGCATTTTACTTTCTTATATTTATATTTATATTTAAAAAAAACTATTCAATTTTTATGTGAAAAATAAAATATAAATTTTTATATTTATAAGTTAAGTTAAAAAAATTAAAAAAGAAATTGCTTAGTATTTTTTTTTAATTTTTTCTACTGTAAATATAAAATAAAATCAATTTAAATATTAAATAAAATTTTCAAACAAACTTAGCATTTTTCTTTCTTATTTTTATATTTATATTTTAAAAAAACTATTCAATTTTTATGTGAAAAATAAAATATAAATATTTCAATAAAGCAAGAAAAAAAAAGTTGAAAAAATTTAAAAAAAAAATTGCTAAGTATTTATTTTTTTAATTATTTTTCTACTGTAAATATAAAATAAAATCAATTTAAATATTAAATAAAATTTTCATTTTTCATTTTCATTTTTCTTTCTTATATTTAATTCTTAATATCTTATATTTAATTCTTAAATAGAAAAATAAAAATTAATCAAAATTTTAATTAAAAATAAAATATAAATTATTAATGAAAAAGAGAAAAAACGTGCTAAAATAATAAAAAAAAAAATTGCATTATTTATTTTACATTTTTTCTGTTTTCATATTTTTGTCAACAAAAATAAAATAAAATAAAGAAATAAAATAATAAAATTTCTATTTAATTAATAACTAAAGCTAAAAATGCATTGCTAAAAATTAATTAAAATTAATTAATTACTCAATTAATTGTACAACATAATCCATAATAATAAACTGCAATGCAATGCAATGCAGTGCAAATAAAAAACCAAGTGATAAATTATTATAAAGTATTTAATGTAAAACTTTGACAAATTAAAGTCAGCTTGAAATTTAGTTGATGGCAGACGTAGAGACTTGCAGTTAGTTAATTGCCTAGTTTCATATTGATAAAGTGCTAAATAAAAACTATGTTGAAAAGTTGCCAGCACACTTAAAACCAATAGCAACAACAGCTGCAACAACTGCAATTACAACAACAACAACCACACCCCAAATGTAGCTGATTATATAAGCTATAAAAAAATTAATGTGCTGCAATTTGCGGTTATTTTTTTTTTTTTTTATTACAATTTTTGTTGTTTTTTTTTTGCATTTTTATTTTGTTGATTTCGTATTTAATCTGTAGGCTGAAGAGAAATATGAGTAAATGCAACGCGTTGCGCTTTAGATTGCAGCAAAAAAAAAAATTTGCGTAGATTTCAACAGCTGTGCGAATTTCACAACACTGGCTGTACGACTGAAATTGCGGCGCAGCATGTCTTCACAAGATGTTGATGAAGATGCGACGAGTTGATGATGAAGATGCGACGAGTTGATGATGAAGATGCGACTGCAGCAACATTTTGCCTCTAATACTGCGACTATAAATGAGAGAATGTGGCCAAAGGTGCAAAGGGGGGGGAGGAGTAGGGAATGTGAGCCAGCGGTTAAGTTAAACAAATATTGTCTGTGCCATTTTAGCCGGCCAGAAAGTGTGTCAAGCTGCATGTGCTCATGTATGTATATGTTTCTCTGTGTCTCTGTGTGTGTTTGTATGCTCGTGTGTTTTTTTTAGTCAAAAGAAAAACAAAAGCCAGCTAAAAATTGTGGCCAGCTGTTGAAATAAGGCAACACTTGGCGCTTTTATTCTTTGTTAACTTTATACACACACACATATACAGTCATACACACACACAAAGGAATTGCATAATACAAAGCGCTAGGAAATTGCCAAAAAAAAAAAAAAAAAAAAAAGCAAAAAATAAAAAAAATTTTGGTAAATAAAAAGAAAAGTCCAATTTATGCTTAAAGCATTTGGAAAGAGCATGAAAAAGGAAAAAAATATTTCAGTGGCTCAGTTACTCAGCGTACCACTTCCTCATGTTGGCCAACATCAGCAACAACAATAACAACAACAATGCGAAACGCCAACCAGCCGGCAAAGTCAGTTGGCCAATGCAATTGTTTATATTCATTAAGTGAGCATTTTGTTGTTGTTGCTGTTGTTGTTTTTACTACTGCTGCTGCTGCTGCTGTTACTGCTGCTGTTGCTGTTATTGTTGTTGCAGCTTTTGTTGTGGCTATTTCGATTCGCTGCCAAGGTTAATTAAAATGCCAAACAGCTTCAACTCTAACTCGTTCTCTTTCTTACTCATCTCTCTCTCGCTCTCGCTCTGTTTATTGTTTACTTTGTGTAATCGCGTGTTTATAATTTTTGCTTTTTGCTTTTTTTTTTGTTTTTAATGAAACACAACAATTATTTCGGCACCCGCGCTGCTGCCAATGATTGTATAACAAACAATTTCAACGACTTATCAAAATTATCACGAAACATTCAAAAAAAAAAAAAAAGTCTATAAATATTATTCATAGCCGGAAAAAAAAATAATAACAACTGTAATATACTGAATATATATATTCATAATCATAAACGTTTACATATTCATCATCGTTTACATATTCATAATGTTATTGTTGTTGTTATATTCATTAGACAGTTGTATGCTGTCATACATTGCGTATGCGTAATACGTGACTTTTCTATCGTCTACGTCATATGAAATTCTATAAATCTCACAAACACATTGCTCAGCAATAGTTGCAACTTTTTTTTTATATATAGTTTTTAGCTTGAAATAATATTATGATTTTTTTTAATTATTTTTTTTTTATTGATTTTGCTGTTAATAAAAAAATTGCGCAAAAAAAAAAATTAAATGGCGTCTGGCAAATGAAATTGTTGTGCATATAAAATATTTTATGAAAATGTACAAATTATTTAGCAAATTTATAAGCTCAAAACTATGCATAGATTCTTGATGCTTGATTCTTTATTTTATTTTATTTTTTTTTATTTTTAACTCGTGCAATTTTCACTTAACAAAATTCTCGCTGTAAAACAATTTACTTGCCTGGCATTCTTTAGCAAAAGGCAAAGGCCACACAGGAGCAACATCAGCAGCAAGAGCAGCAGTAGGAGCAGCAGCAAGAGCAGCAGTAAGAGCAGCAGTAAGAGCAGCAGTAAAACTGCAGCTTGTTTAACTTGTTGATGCCACAAATTAAAATTCATTAGCCCAAATTGCTGTGGTTAAGGCTCAGTCTCAGTCTCAGTCTCAAGCTCAGATGATGTTGTCCTCGTTCAAGGTACGCCAAGTGTCGAGCTGAATGCCGGGCACCAAGTGCCTTTTGCTGCCAGCTGCGCCACAGAGTTATGCAAATTGGAAAAGAGCAAAAAAAAACAAAAAAGAAAGAAATAAAAAAGCAAGAGATGCTGTCAATGTATATGCAAAAAAAGGGCAAAATGTGGGCGTGGCCGCAACTCAATTTCACACTGTAATGATTTGCACTTGCTTCACACTAATGAAAAAACATACTCTTCTTCTTTTTTTCTCTCTCTCTCTATCTATGTGTATCTCGCTCTGTCTCTGTTTTTTTTTCTGCTGTGCTCTTTGTGCAGCCGAAATTAATACGAAAATACGGTTATCCATCGGAGACGCATACAGTGGTAACCAAGGATGGTTACATATTGGAAATGCATCGCATACCAAAGAAAGGAGCACAGCCCGTCCTCCTCATGCATGGAATTTTGGATACATCGGCCACATGGGTTCTAATGGGACCAAAGTCCGGTTTAGGTGAGTAGCAATTGAATTTTAAGGTAGATGTGAATTTCTACTGATATTTTTTTCTCTTTCTTTTTCTCTCTTTCTTTCTCTCTCTGTCTTTCTTTCTTCTTTCCAATTCTCTCTTTCTACTTTTTTATCTCTCTCTTTCCCTTTTTTCTCTCTTTCTCCATCTTTCTCTTTATCCCTCCTTCTCTCTCTCTCTCTCTCTCCTTCTCTTTTTCTCTCTTTTTCCATCTTTCTCTTTATCTCTCCATCTCTTTCTCTCTCTCCCTCTCTTTTTTTTCTTTCTTCATCTTTCTCTTTATCTCTCCTTCTCTTTCTCTATCTCTCCTCTATCTCTCTCTCTCTCTCTCTCTCTCTCTCTCCCTTTCCCTCCTTTTCTCTCTTCCTCCATCTTTCTCTTTATCTCTCCTACTCTCCTTCTCTTTCTCTCTCTCTCCTTCTCTCTCTCACTCTCTCTCTCTTTTTTTTTCTTTCTTCATCTTCCTCTTTATCTCTCCTTCTCTTTCTCTCTCTCCTTCTCTCTCTCTCTCTCTCTCTCTCTCTCTCTTTTTCCCTCTTTTTCTCTCTTTCTCCATATTTCTCTTTTTCTCTCCTTCTCTCCTTCTCTCTCTCTCTCTTTTTATCTCTTTCTCCATCTTTCTCTTTATCTCACCTAATCTCCTTCTCTCTCTCTCCTTCTCCACTCACTCTCCTTCTCTCTCTCTCCCTCTCTCTCTTTCCCTCTTTTTCTCTCCTTCTCTCTCTATCTCTTTCTCTTTTTCACTTCCTTTCTCTCTCCTTCTCCCTCTCATCCTTTCTCTCTCTCACTCTCCCTGTTACTCTTGCTCCCTTCTCCCTTCTCCCTCTCACACTCTACAGGCTATATGCTCTCCGATCTTGGCTATGATGTATGGATGGGAAATTCACGTGGCAATCGCTATTCAAAGAATCATACAAGTCTCAACAGTGACTATCAAGAGTTCTGGGACTTTACATTCCATGAGATGGGCAAATATGATTTGCCAGCAAATATTGATTATATCTTGAGTAAAACTGGCTACGAGCAATTACATTAT
Organism: Zaprionus obscuricornis; assembly: GCA_037044475.1. NCBI lineage: Eukaryota > Metazoa > Arthropoda > Insecta > Diptera > Drosophilidae > Zaprionus > Zaprionus obscuricornis. The sequence goes on from JBAMBR010000609.1 coordinate 6,440, forward strand.
ATTGGTCACTCACAGGGTACGGCTATATTTTGGGTATTATGCTCGGAGCAGCCGTCATATTCACAGAAAATAACATCGATGCATGCATTGGCGCCCATTGCCTATATACATGATATGAAGAGTCCATTGTTTCGTACACTCGTTCTCTTTCTTGATTTTCTAACGGTGAGTTTTATGTGCTACCATATATCCAGCATGACAGTTCAATTTAATTTTCCTTCTTTTTTTTTTGTTTTTTGTTTGTCTTCTGTTGCAGGCTGCGACGCGTATGTTGCGCATCACAGAGTTCATGCCAAATACAAAATTCCTAGTGGACCACAGTCAGGTTGTTTGCCACGATAATGCCATGACGCAGGATGTTTGCTCGAATATTCTATTTTTAGTAGCCGGCTACAATTCCGAGCAGCTGAACAAGGTAATGTGAAAATAGCCCAAAAACCGGATAAAAACAGCAGACAAAACTCATGCCGTAGCACTACTTGTGGCGTGTTTTCACACAAAATGTTTGTGGCTTCGATTTGAATTTTACCACATGTTGGCAACTGCCAACTGTTACTGCTACCACATGCTGGCTGCACAAGCCTTCCATTGCGTTTTGTCTTCATTGACTACATTTGGCACTTCATTTGGCTACTCAATTTAATAGCAGGCAGTTGAGGCAAGAGCAAAAACCAAGTGTAAAACTCGGCACATTGCACAAAACATTTCAAATTGCTGAGCAAATATTTTTCTCTGTTACTTTAGGCTATTTTTGTGCAGTGTAAATTGATTAGAAATTATTGCAATTTTTGCAGGATTTATATAGCATGTTTTTTTAATGCAGAGAAATATGCCTAAAATCTGGGAAAAAGTTCTAAAAGTCTGCGATGAAATTGTACATTAAAAAAAATAAAAAACTTGATACACCTAAAGCAAGCTTCATTAATGAAAAGAGCAAAGAAAAATGTTGAACTTTTGAGCAGAGATATATTGAAGATTTTTACCAGACTTTATTACAATTTTTGAGCAATTTTTTTGTACAATTGACATGCAAAAAAAAAAAAAATGTGAAAAATCTGTGAAAAAGTGCTAACAGTGTGCTATGAAAATTTAAATTATAAAAAGAAATTTTACACAGATATCAAGTTTTCTATATTAGTGAATAATTCCAAGAAATATTTTTAAAATTTCTATTATAAATTCTTAGAATTTTTATTACAACTAAAAAGTAAAAAAAAAATATTATTGAAATATGGAAGAGAGTAAGAACTAGTGAAACTTTAAGAAAAAATATGCAACATTAAAATTAGGAAATACTATGAAAAATATGTTGAATTTTTTAACAGTGAAAAATTGAAATTTTTCGCAGACTTTATCAGAATTCTTTTTAAGAATTTTTTTTACACTTTTTTATACAAGAAAAATATGCCAAAAATCTAAAGATAATAGACGATGCAATAGCAATAAATATATAAAATATAAAATATATATAAAATAAATAATATCAAACAATTATAATTTTTGAGCAATTTTTTGTACAACTGAGATGCAAAAAATATATGCGAAAAATCTGTGAAAAAATGCTAATAGTGTGCTATGAAAATTTAAATTATAAAAAGAAATTTTGCACAGATATCAAGTTTTCTATATTAGTGAATATTTCAATTTTTTCAATTTGTGAATTTTTCAGATTTTTTTTTAAGAATTATTTTTACACTTTTTTGTACAAGAAAAATATGCCAAAAATCTAAACAAAGAAAGACGATAAATATATAAAATATATATAAAAAATAATTAGTATCAAATAAAATATGAAATATAAAATAAAACAAAAATGTTATAAATAAAAAATAAATATATAAAAAAATAAAATAAAAATAAAATATAATAAATTACTATTAAATATAATATTATATATGAGCTATAAAAGGCAACTTGTTTCATACATGATACATACTCATAATTATTCATCATATTCATAATAAAAATTTATTGATTAATATACAGTAAATCCTTTAAAGCTTTAAAGCAGACTTTAACAATTGAAATGTACAAATGCTCAAATTGCACAATAGAATTCATAATTTAGTGTAGTGTTGCATTTGCAGTGTTAGTGCATTTGATATACTATGCACTTAACATGCATTTAACTGCATTTAGCTTAGACTTTACACTTGGTGAAAATTCAATACTTATAATAGACAGATGAGAGAGAGAGAGAGACAGACAACAATAATAATGAGAGAAAGAGCTAGAGCAAGAGAACAAGAAGATGAATGAAAATAAGCAGAAGCACAAGGAGGTAGAAGTTGAAACTCAATAAGCGTCTCATTTGGTAATCCGTTTGCATTTTGCATGTTGGCCAACATTTGACCACAAGTCGAACATTAGCAGATTTGAAATTATGAGCCACAAAATGGAAGCATCGATGCTTAAATTACCAGCACAATACACACAGAGACAGAGACAGAGACAGAGTGAAATAAAGAGAGAGAGAGAGAAGCACACACATATGCAGAGCAGGTGTATGTATGGCAGTATGCTGTTATTATCTATAATGCCATTGACTTGCAATGCTCTCTTGCGCTTGCCCTTGTTATTGTTATCATTGTTCTTGTTGTTGTTGTTGCTGTTGTTGTCGGTTGCGTTTGGGGAGAAAATGAGTATAATTAACTGATACAAGCGAAACGACAGACGAACAACTGAACATTGGCATAGCGGCACAATGGCGTAACGGCAAAAACAGGCGACAATGCATGCAAATTAGTTGCACTGCTGACCTAATATAACCCCCAACAATATTAGAATGTATCGTCGTACTATACTATATATGCGCAGCTATATGATGCGGGTAAAACTTGTGCACACACTGCGTATACACAATATGTGACGTTGTATACTTTACTTTAACTTTTTTTGCATTTTATTAATAAATTATTTAAATTTTTTTCTTTTTTTATGCAGACTATGCTGCCCGTCATGCTAAGTCATACACCATCAGGTGCATCAATAAAACAACTTGAACATTTTGGTCAATTAATGAAATCAGGACATTTTCGTAAATTTGATCGTGGATATTTACGAAATCAATTAGAATATAATCGCATGACACCGCCCGATTATGATTTATCACGTGTTAAAGTTCCTGTTGCACTTTATTATTCTGTCAATGATTTGTTAGTATCAACAACAGGCGTTGATCGTTTGGCTAGAGAATTGCCAAATGTTATTGATAAATATTTGGTGCCAATGGAACGTTTCAATCATTTAGATTTTTTGTGGGCCATCGATGTGAAGCCATTGGTTTATAATCGTCTGGTGCGAAATATACGACGCGTTGAGAATCATCGTGCAAAATTGACAGCAAATTTGGCTAGTTTTTTGGCCATGCAATTGCAGCGACAACAATTGCAAAATCAAATACAAATGCAGGCAACACTGCAACAGCAGCCAGCAATGTCATCAATGTTGCCCGTCTTGCCAGCCAATGTGCATTTGCCGCATCATCATCTCGACCAGCAGTTGACAATGTCAGCAGCAGCAGTAACACTAGCAACACTAACAACAACAACAACAGCAACAGCAGAAGCAACAGCAACAACAGCAACAGCAACAACAACAACAACTAGCACTACACCGGCAACAACAGCGACAACAGAGAATGTTGTGGATGCCACAACAACCACAGCCGCAATGGATGTGGTCGCGGTTGCCAGCACGAACACGTACACTGACACAGACACAGATGCCGCGTGACTTGTCCACTGAATGGCGGGCAAAGTTTCTCTTTCTCTTGTGTAATTTCATTTGACTGTGATGACATTTTAACAATTTACGCTCTATGCTCTGATCCCAACGTTGTTGCCACCAAGTAGCATCATGGACAAGCAACAACAAGCAACAACAAAACTCAGGCACGCCCCCATGCAGCATATCCAAGCACACAATATATAATATTAGTTTATGTTTATGTTCTGCATCCATCATATACATATACAATGAAGCATCGGCAAATAGATAGTTATATTTCATCTATT
>JBAMBR010000610.1:0-15561 GCA_037044475.1 Zaprionus obscuricornis
TTTGTTTGTGTGTGTGCGTACGTGCGATTCATTCATTTCCATTACGTGTGAGCTGCTGGTAAGAAGGGTAAAAGTTTATTTAAATTCAAAAGCAGCAGCAACAGTTTCTTGGCCTCAAATCACTTGTATAATTACAATGTTATTGCCAAAATAGATGCCAGAAATTTAGAACTGTAGCTGGGCCCCTTACCATCAGGAAGGGGCCTCAGCCAAGTGCCATGAAATAGGAAGAAGAAAAAAAAAATAAGAAATACCCAAAAAAAGACAATAAGAAAAAAACATTCATTTATACTAAATATTCATAATATTTTGCGCCGCAAGTTAAAAAAGAAATCATCCGAAAAGAAAGAAGAAGAAGCAACAAATACGTCAAAAATACCAACACAAAGCCAAATTGAAAATTTCAGCGTATTGGTAAAAAAAAAAAGTCGTATTCTTATAAGACATATTTGTGTGTATGAAGAGTATTTCCGACAAATTTTTGGCGTTATCAACACCGCCACCCACCAACTCAAATAGACGTCGTCGTCGTCGTTAAAAGGTGCCAACAAAGACAAAGAGAAAGACAACAACAATACGAATAAGAATAAGAAGAACTGAAGACGAAACGAAGAACGAAAAGCTCACCGAGAGAACACTATTTAACAATCAACAATTCGATACGTAGGAATTATGAATGTAGAGCATCATTGCAAGACGCCGCTAACGCAGATTCGTAATTTGGTCAAACACGTGAACAAGCGAAATTTTAATGAGAGCAGCGAGCAAATAAAGCAGGTATGTTTCACATTTTTTTTTTATTTTTCTGTTAACCTTGTTTCAAATACATAACCAAATAATAATAATAACAACAACAAGAACAGCAGGCTACAGCAACAATGCAATCGTTTTAGTTATTTAAGTGTTGGCAAATTTTGCACATATATCGGCTAGAGAAGGTCGAACAGTGCTGCCAACTTGCACAAGAATCGCACAGCGGCTTAAGGTAATAGCGCCATTTCGCTCACTCATGCATTTTCGCCGACGCCATTACAGTTTGTGTAAACGCAGAAAAAATTTCTCTGCGTTGCGCGAGTTTCTTGTAAAATAAGTTTCATATATTTTGCATTAAGTTGTGAGTTTTTTAGAAATGTATAAAACTAGAATTCTTATTAATCATAAATAACGCATTTTCGTGAAATGCGTATACTTGTGTAAAAATCTATAAGTGAAGTTGTGCAAAAAAAAAAAAAAAAAGAAAAAGAAAAATCGAGTACAAACTTTTCTACCAGCTGCGCTGTCGCCGCCAGCCTCAGCTACTCTACAGTTTATTTAATATTGTGTGCGCAATTAATTTGCAAAAAAAAAAAATAAAGCATAAATAAAAATTAATAAACTTATTTGTGTGGTAAGCTCTAATAGTAAAAAAATAAGTATAATAATTATTCATACATATATATATATATATATATATATATGTACATTTAAATGTCTATACCAATTGCCATCTTGTCGTTTTCTTGCCTCTCTCTTGGTGCGTGTAGGCCTCAAAAATCACCAAGTTCTGTTGCGAAGCGAAGTACCTTTTCTTATTTTTTTGCTTCTTTTTTTTTTTTGCTCAACGTTTTGCATTTTTTCCTCTTTTTGTTGTGGAGCAGCAGCTGCGCCACCAACAGCTGTTGTTGTCTCGCTTCTGCGTACACTGCGTTGTTGGTTTTTCGAGTTTCATTTTTCTTTGTAATTTTTTTTTTTTTTTGCCTTTGCCTTTGCTGGAACCTTCATACGCAGCAAGCAAGCAAGCCACACACTACATATACATATACACGCACAGACATACACATACACATTAACACAACACGCTAACATTTTATACTAAATAAACTCACGCACGCAGTGTGTTAGTATTTATTAGGCTTTTTTTTTCTTACATACATAGACATTTTGGTTTAGTTTTTTTTTTATACATATTTATTAGTTGTTAGAATTTTACTAGTTTTTTTTTTTTTTTTTGGGCAACACTTAATATTTCTCTCTTTGTGACTTGTCAAAATTTCAAAGTGTGCAATGAAAATCGAAGAAAAAGATAAAAAGATAACAAATAATTGCAACAATTAATCTGCTGAATATCTGCCGAATTGCAAATGTGTTGTTATCGATCACTAACTTCTTTTGCCCGGGCACGCCAACATGCTCAGGTAATCTTATTGTAAATTCAAGACGAAACTAATCTTTTTATCCATTCATTCCTCATCCATTCCCACCCATCCATCTCTCCACCATGTGGCATTTCCATATTTTTTTTTCTATTATAATTACAGCTTATCCAAGAGTGCGGCCTCGAAGCGGATCGTAGCTGTCTGCGGTATCTGTTCACAGTACTCAACTTGAACGATACGCAACCGTCTGTTGCTGCTCAGCTACAGGCGAAGCTACTTGGTGCCCATTTGCAGCGTCAATTACAGAGCTCATCGTTTGTGACCAACATTTGCATTGCCTTCGATCAACACTTTGCTAAACAAAAGGTACGTTCATCAGTATTCTTGTGTGTCTCTGCGTTATGCTATAAAAATCTTATTATACATTTTCTTTCTATAGAAGCCCTTTGCACTTGCTGAACTAATTGGACAGGTAGCCAAGTTAACTGGAATTAATAAACTCTGCGAGTGCATATTTGCACTAGCTGTTACTCATAGCTCACATCCAGAATTGCGTCAGTGTGCTAGGGATAGTCTCCGTAATCTATTGCCCGAGCTACTCAATTCATATTTGGGACAAAACGCAGCAGCTGCAGCTGCCGCAACTGGTTTGCACGAGATCTCATTCGATCTATTGCAATATTTGTTGTGCTGTTTAAAGGATTACGTTACGCCACAATTGGAATCACAATTTTTGTCAAAGCTACGAGAGGAATTTCCACGTGAAGCAGTACCTTTGGTTCTAGCACCATTATTGTATTGTATTCCAACGTCCACAACGACGGCAACGTCGTCGTCGACAACAGCAACAACAACAAGCGTCCCAATAACAACAGCAACGGGCGTTAAATCCAACGAAACTGATGCAGAGGAGGAAACGACGAATACCGGAACAACAACGTCGACGAATAACAGTTGCTGGAGCAACTCCGATGCAGATAATTTGAATGAAGTTGGCATTGAGGATATCTATGACCATTTATGCGAGATAATATTTACAAATCAGGTAATAATCATTATAGAAAACATAGAAAACAGATATTCGCTCAGACTTTTTAATCTCCCGTTTATTTGTTTATTTGTAGGGCAAAAATAATATTATGGACACATCTTGGATTAATTTAATCCTTGAAATCGGTTACGAATTTACATCGAACGTTGAAGAGTGTAAAAATCATTTGTGTTGTGGCGGCGGCAATTCACGCGAAGTCCAGCCAAAAGATGTTGCCAAAATTGTTGGCCTTATGTGCCGGCGACACTCATCGCTTCTTGATTGCAATGTAAATTTACCGACACCGGGCAATTTTTGGCCTGGCCAAGGACAAGGACAGGGACAGCCGCAGCAAGGTAATGCTGTAGCTAACAATGGCAGCAACAATGGTGTCGCCTCTGCGGCACAACAACAACAATCCGCACAACAGCAACAATCAGCTGGTAATAATAACAACGATGGCAGCAGCGATACAAGTAGCAATGCTGCCAGCGATAAAAAGGATAAAAAGGAAACAACTGATGTAACGCAATCATGGAAGCCAGACGTGTTTGTACAGGCCCTCAAGGAGTTGGTGCCGCAACTCAATTGGAAGGATGTCTGTATGGGTAAGTAATATTAGTATAGCAATACAACAACACACATACAACCCAATCAAAATTCTTTGATTCCCTTGTCTGTCTGTGTGTCGCGTTGCCTCTGTATTTGCTTTCAAAAATTCAGTTGAAAAATTATTGTCAATAGAATCAGAAAGAAAATTATCAAACAGTTTAATTTTATTTGATATTATTGTCAGATATTACAGTTCTTTATTTATTTATTTTTTGTGTTTTTCCCCCCGTTTACTTTTCAACATTTTATTAAATATAATAAATATGAAAACTTTTCAACATTTGTGAAACAAAACAAAAAAAAAACCCAAAAACCAAAAAAAACTAGAAGAACGGGGCCCGCAAGAATATATATATAATTTTTTATTATATATACGTATTAAAAATTAACGACATATCAAGGATAGATTTATAATCTATCCAATTGTCGAAAGTGACACAGACAGACATATATATATATATATACACGCATATATATATATATCGACATATATTTTAATAAGAAACATTCTCGAAGTTACATATATATATATATATATACAAACTTTATATATATATATAAATATATAGTATATACAGACAATTGATTGTTACAAATTTATTGCTTTATAATAATTTTTGTTGATTTTACTCTTTATTTTTTTTTTTTGTGTGTATTTTTTTTTTGATCAAAATTGAATTACAGAACTCGATCATCCAGAGTTTGTAATAAAAGATCGCATCGGTTTGGATTTATTACTAACCATATTGCGGTTGGCAACACTATCAAATCTGTTTCCACATCCGGAATGCATTTACCGCCATTGGGCGAATACCGAGGGTCAACTGTCATTGATAACGACAATGTTAAAGAATCCCGATTTATTCTCATTTGCCGATTATGTATTCAGCCAACCAGCATTGGATGTATTAAAGACGCCACCAGATGCCGATAATAAGGAAATTGCAGCATGGAAATCGTTACATTTGGTTGAAGTTTTATTATCAATAGCGGACAAAGGTTATTTTAATCAAGTGCATGAATTACTTAAATTTCCGGCACAAAATTGTCCAGATGTATTATTTCTGGCATTATTACATATAAATCCACCGTTAACACCATTGCGTCAAGATTTATTTAATCAATTGATACCAACATTTCTTGGTAATCATCCAAATTCCAATGTTATATTGGCCAATGCATGGAGCTCAACTAATTTTCAATTAAGACCAAGCATTATGAATGCTATGTCTGAATGGTATTTACGTGGCAGTGAATTTGATCAAGTAAAATTATCGCGCATTTTAGATTTAGCACAAGATCTAAAAGCATTATCATCATTGCTAAATGCACGTTCATTTCTATTTATCATCGATTTGGCATGCTTGGCATCCCGTCGTGAATATTTAAAATTGGAGAAATGGTTAAGCGATAAGATACGTGATCATGGTGAACCATTTATGCAGGCTATGATTAAAGTCCTGCAACGTCGCTGCCCACAGGTGACAAATGCCAAATTGACCGAAGATCAATTGCCACCAAAGCAAGCGCAACTCTTGCCAGAAACTGTTACCACAATGATCAATTGTTTGCAGTCTTGCATTAATAGTTGCATGCAAATGCAACCAGATACAGCTGATATGATAATGCAAATGGCAGCAAATGTTAATAAAGCACGTGCCGCAGCAGCTGCAGCAGCACAGCAGGCTCAACAACAACAACAGCAGCAGCAGCAACAACAACAAGCTGCTCATGGTGGTCCACAAGGTACATTGGTGCCGCCACCAGCAAATATTTTACGTGGACATCGTGGCATGGAATTACCTGGCGGTGGCATTGTACCACCACCACCACAGCCACAGCAACCATTCTCTGGCAATTTGAATGCACAGCAAATGTTTGGACCAGGCGCTGGCATGGATCCCTTAACCAATATGTCTAATAATTTGGCTGGACTCAATCTCGGCGGACCAAATGGCGCATTTAATTTCGGCAATATGCTGAGTAAGTATACAAAAAATCTTCAGCTACTAATTTTTGCTATTATTTGCTGTAGTTAAACAACTATATATATTAGCCTAACTGTAATAGTCTTTATCTATAGCTGATGCGCTTTTCATATATAATATTGAGCTATGCTTTTATTATCTATAATAATAATAATTTTATTTACTTTTTGTCTACTTGTAATCATTGCCCAAGGGTAAATCAATGTTGATCAGTAATTTTTGCAACGCACAGAAGTGAGATTGTGGTTGGGGCGGCGGCCCCCTATAAAAGTTGTATATAACACTTGATCAGCAATCGAGTTCACAATATTTTTATGTCTGTCTGTTTGTTTATATTTGTCTCAGTCTAGACGCTTCCTGTTACTGCAGACTGTATATATAAATGAGAAAAAAAGCGCCAGCACGTATCACTGTATCACATAGGAGAACCTCCACACACTGTAATTCACATGAAAAAAAAAAACTTGGATATTCGATGCTTTTGATATAAACAATTTTATTATTCTTTTGCTCTCCTCCGTTTACAATTGTTATGATTAATGTTTAGCAATGACTAACTACAGCTGTTGTCTTGCAAGATCGAATTACCAGATGGTAACCGTAAGAAAAAAAAACTATCAAAAAGAAAAACTTTCCATTGCAGGTTTTTTTTTTTTTTGCAAAGGGGGTGGGGTAAATCTGCGGCATATGCCGTTGCTTAACTTTTGCTTTTCTTGTTCTCTGTTTCTACCTTCAACTTATTGTTGCTTTCTTCTTCTTTCTTCTACTTCTCTACTTCTTCAATTTGTTCTTCATCTACTTGTACTTCTACATACTACTACTACTTCTGTGTGTTGCATGTTGTAATGTAACAATTCGATTTTTAACTACCAATTATATATCTATATATAAATGTGTGTGCGTGTATGTTGTGCAAATACAATGTGGACACAACAACAAACAACAACAAAACAACAACTACAACACAGACAACTTGGTTTCTACTCCAGCATCTCCGTCACGTCTCATGAATCCTGGCGCCAATCCATATCCGCCCATTCCAATACAAATTCCAGCACCACCGCCACCAAATGTTGGCAATTTGGGACGTATGCTACCAGCAGGACCACAACCAACACCAACGCCACCAAATCCAAATAATCCCGTTATGGCTGATCTACAAATGCCAGTATCCAAGGAAGTTGAAGATGAAGCTAATTCATATTTCCAACGTATTTACAATCATCAACCAAATCCAACATTATCCATTGATGAAGTTCTTGATATATTGCAACGTTTTAAAGAGTCAACCAATCGCCGTGAACAAGAAGTTTTCCTGTGCATGTTGCGTAATCTCTTTGAGGAATATCGTTTCTTCTCTCATTATCCGGAGAAAGAATTGCAAATAACAGCGCAACTATTTGGTGGAATTATTGATAGAAATTTGGTGCCAACATTTGTTGCATTGGGTTTATCATTGCGTTGCGTTTTGGACGCATTACGTAAACCGGAAGGATCAAAACTTTATTACTTTGGTGTCACAGCATTGGATCGTTTCAAGACACGTCTACATACATATAATAAATATTGTGAACATATACGTTCGATACCGCATTTTACGGACTTTCCGCAACATCTCATCCAATATGTTGAATATGGTATGCATGGCCAGGAACCGCCACCACAGAAATTGATTGGTTTAAGCAATACAATTCCATCATCAGTGATTGCACAAGGCGGTGCTGAACCCATATATCGTGCTAATTCAATGCCCGGTAAGTTTGGTAAGATTTTAGGACTATTGATTCTTCGACTACATTTCTTCGATTCTTTCTAATCTTTTTCTTTTCTCTTTTTCATATATATAGGCAATATGCCAAATGCTGCCAATGTACAGAAACCACCCGTTGTTGTCTCACATGCCACACGCATGAAATCCATTGCGAATGCAACAAATATCGATACATTACTTGTGGCCAATCAGGAGGAAAAAGTAACAGTGCCACCGGAACCAGTGCAGGATAAAACCGCATTTATATTCAACAATTTAAGTCAATTGAATATACCACAGAAATGTGAAGAGATTAAAGAGATTATGACCAAAGAGTATTGGCCATGGTTGGCACAATATTTGGTATTGAAACGTGCATCCATGGAATTTAATTTCCATACACTTTACTATAATTTCTTGGATGCCCTTAAGAATAGTGAAATTAATCGTTTTGTCACCAAGGAAACATTGCGTAACATAAAAGTTCTATTGCGTTCCGATAAGGGAGTTATTAATTTCTCAGATCGTAGCCTATTGAAGAATCTTGGACATTGGTTAGGTATGATGACATTGGGTCGTAATCGACCAATTTTACAATTGGATTTAGATTTGAAATCATTACTGGCCGAGGCATATCATAAGGGACAACAGGAATTATTGTTTGTGGTGCCGTTTGTGGCAAAGATATTGGAATCGTCAGCAAAATCACGTATCTTTAAATCACCAAATCCCTGGACAATGGGTATTATGTATGTATTGGGTGAATTGCATCAGGAACCGGATCTCAAATTGAACCTCAAGTTCGAAATTGAAGTGCTGTGTAAAACATTAAATTTGGAATTGGATAAACTGAAACCGGTGATTTATCTTAAGGATCCGAATCGTGCATTGCTCATTGAGCAGCAAATGTCGCAACCGAAACCGAAAAATGTTGAAACTCCACAGCAGCAGCAGCAGCAACAACAACAGCAGCAGCAGCAACAACAACAGCAGCAGGTGCAACAACAACAACAGCAGCAGGTGCAGCAGCAGCAGCAGCAGCAACAACAGCAGCAGCAGGTGCAACAACAACAACAGCAGCAGGCGCAACAACAGCAGCAGCAGCAGCAACAACAACAACAGCAGCAGGCGCAACAACAACAACAACAACAGCAGCAACAGGTGCAACAACAGCCACCACCACCGCCACCATCAGCTGAAGTTGATCCACAGACCATGATGATGAATAATTCAAATGCATCTGGCGCAGTATCATCACCAAATCTACCAACAGATCCTAGCCAAGTTGTGTTGCCACCACCAGAGCCACGTTATTCCTATGTGGAGGTAAATGTTACAAATTTCCAATTGATTGCCCAACAATTGGTGCTGCCAGCGAACATTCCGTTCCTGCATGCCAATCCTGGCATTAAGCATATCGTTGTCAATGCCATTGAACGCACAATAACCGATTGGTTGCAACCCATTGTAGAGCGTAGCATACGCATTGCATGTGCCACAACTGAACAAATTATACGTAAAGATTTTGCATTAGATGCCGATGAGAATCGCATGCGTACTGCTGCACATCAAATGGTACGCAATCTTGCCGCTGGCATGGCCATGATAACTGGCAAAGATGAAATTGCACGTGCAATTAGTCAAAATTTGCATAAAGCATTTATGGCCGCATTAACTGGTGTCCCCAGCATGGCAGACATTCAGGCAGCATCAATGCAATTGGCCAATGAGAATGTTGATGTGGTTTGTGCCTTTCTACAAAAAACCTCAGCTGAGAAATCTGCACTCGAGATTGATCGTCGTCTATCAACAGACTTTGAGACACGTAAAATAGCACGTGAGGAAGGTAGCCGATTTGTTGATGCACAAATTTTAAGCTATCAGCAGGAACGTTTGCCAGAGCCAGTGCGTCTCAAGGTTGGACCAGCACCGCCAACATTATATGCCGTCTATTCAGAATTTGCACGTAGCATTCCCGGTTTTCAGCAGATGAGCGATCGTGATATTGCTATGTTTGTGCCCAAGCCACAAGATATACAGCCACCAAATGTGTTTGCCAATGATGAGAGCAGCATGGTCTATGCCGAAGTGGCTAGCAAAATGGAAGCATTCATGAGCACAGCCATCAATGTGCCAACATTACAATTACAGGCAACTAAAATGCACATGTTACTCAATGCATTGATGGCAACTCGTCGCCTACGTGATCAGGAATCTGCCTTCAATCTGCTAACACGTGCCGTTGAGGGTCTTACCGAGGGTCTTATCAATGTACAAGATCATATGGAACAAATGAAACTTTATCGTGACATACATTTGCGTATTCTAAGTCTGTTGCACAATAGTTTCGGTGCACCAAATACTGAACGTGCAGTTACCAAATGTTTCTTTGATATACGCGAAGAAGTACGTTATAATGTTGAAGCGGCACGTGCTTTGATAACATCGCATTTTGTTAATTTGAATCAATTTGATGGCATGTTGCGTGATTGTATGGATAATGGTAATAATTATGTTGCCATATCCTTTGGTATTGCATTACTCGAACGTCTCATTATGGAGGATCGTGCCATTAATATTGTCTCAGATAATGAGTTTATGGCAACCGTTGAGTTACTTGGACGTTTAACACAATATCGTCATCGTTATCCTGAATGCATTGTGAATGCCATTGATACATTATGGTCGGGCAATGTAAATACAAGCGATTATGGACCATTTAATCCAGGTGAACGTTATTTAGCCGGCGCATCGCATTATATACACTCCGGCATGCATCACGTCAGGGTAAGTTTCATATATATTATAACTAAGATTTATATATTTATTATTAATTTTTCTCTCTCATTTTTAGTCATGCGATACAGATGATCCGCCAGGACTGCAAGAGAAAACAGAATATCTACTTAAAGATTGGGTTGCACTCTATACACAACAGAATCAACAAACGCCACGCGATGCACGCAATTTTGGTGCATTTGTACAAAAGATGAATACCTATGGCATCTTGAAGACAGATGATTTAATAACACGTTTCTTCCGTCAGGCAACACATATTTGCACTGATGTTGTCTATCGCATGTTTGCCGAACCAAGTTTACAAATTAATCAAGCTAAGAATAAGATTTTCCAATGGATTGATGCATTTGTACATTTAATTGCAATGCTTGTCCGTCATTCGGGTGAAGCTGGTAATCCAACGACAAAGATTAATTTGTTAAACAAGGTGCTTGGCATTGTTTTGGGCACATTGCTAAAGGATCATGAAATGCGTGGTGTTGGTTTCCAACAAGTTGGTTATCATCGTTTCTTCATGATGCTATTCATGGAGCTGTGCTCCGCTGATGATATACCAGAATCGTTAATGCATAGCATTGTGTCGGCATTTGCCTACACATATCATTTATTAAATCCAAGCGTTGCACCTGGCTTCTGTTTTGCCTGGTTGGAATTAATCTCACATCGCGTCTTCCTTGGCCGTATTCTGGTACAGATACCTGGACAGAAGGGCTGGCCCCTATATGCTCAACTGTTGCAAGATCTATTTAAATATCTTGCACCATTTTTACGTAACACAGAATTGGGTAAACCCGTACAGTTGCTATATAAGGGAACATTACGTGTTTTACTAGTGCTCTTACATGATTTCCCTGAATTTCTATGCGATTATCATTTTGGTTTTTGCGATACAATACCGCCAAATTGTGTACAGATGCGTAATATAATATTATCAGCATTTCCACGTAATATGCGTTTACCGGATCCATTTACGCCAAATTTAAAAGTTGATATGCTATCGGATAGTAGCAATGCACCAAAAGTTTGCAGCAGCTATATTATGAATATACAGCCACCGAATTTTAAAAAGGATTTGGATTCATATCTAAAAGCACGTGCACCAGTCACATTCCTATCGGAGTTGCGTGGACATTTGCAGGTGACCAGCGAGCCAGGTACACGTTACAATATGACGCTAATGAATGCACTCGTCATGTATGTTGGCACCCAGGCAATTGCTTTGATTAGGTAAGTAATATCTATATATATATATATATCCTTTCTCTCTTTTGCTAATTTTATATTTCTCTTTTATAGAAATAAAAATTTCGTACCAAATACATCAAACATTTCGCATAGTGCACATATGGATATATTCCAGAATTTGGCTGTAGACTTGGATACCGAGGGACGTTATTTGTTCCTTAATGCCATTGCCAATCAGTTGCGTTATCCAAATAGTCATACCCATTATTTCAGTTGCGCCGTATTGCATCTGTTCGCCGAAGCCAATTCAGAGGCCATACAGGAGCAGATAACACGTGTTCTGCTCGAGCGTCTTATTGTTAATCGGCCACATCCATGGGGATTACTAATCACATTCATTGAACTGATCAAAAATCCGATCTACAATTTCTGGGACCATGATTTTGTCCACTGTGCACCTGAGATAACCAAGTAAGTTATGCGTATACATGATGTTAGAGTTAACATTTTTTTTTTCTCGCTCTATCTTCTAATTCTACTTTAAGCTTTTCTTATACTCTTGCATGTGTATTATACTAGGATTATATCTATATATATATATATATATATATATATATACATATATATTGTTGAGTAGCCAAGAACAGATGCGTCTGTCTGTTTTGTAATGTAAAGTAGTAGCTGAAAATTGACATACATACTTCCTCTAGTCGTAAGCCTGATCGGACAACTATATTATATAGCTGCCATAGTCATAATCAGTTGAAAATATAGACTTTGTATGAAAAACTTTTGTGTTTCTCAACTTATGCAGCTGATAAGCTAGTGTAATAATGCTTTAAACATATCAATTTTTATTTCGTACAAATCGAAGCATTATATCATATAGCTGCTATAGGAAGAATTAGTCGAAAATCAAGTTTTCATATGAAGAACTTTTTAGTTTGTTGAGTTATACAGCTGAAACTTGCAGCATTTAAGTTTAGTGATAGTTAATGCGTCTCTAATCGAATATATCGATAATCGATATATCACAGCAACAATCGCTCAAGAAAGCATTTTTTTTATAGCATCTGCAAGAGTATAAAAATGTTCGGCATGCCGATAAAATTTTCCTGCTTTGTTTTTTTTTTTTTACTATGCATTAGTTCTACGTTATTCTCATTTTTTGCCTTTTTATAGATATTTTGGTGAATGTTTGATTATATTTAGTCGACTTGAACCATTGAATGGCATTCAGTGTGCAGCATAGCAAGTGTGTTTTATTTTTAAAAGATTCTCCCTTTATTTTTTTTTTTCCAAAATTCTGCAAAAGCAAAACAAAAAGCAAAAAGTCAAAAACAAAAAAAAAAAGAAAAAGAAATGAAAAAGAGAAAATGAAATCGAAAAGTTAATAATCTTGTTCCAATTTGCACGTATAACAATCTCCTCACAATTTTATTTATTTATGATTTATAACGTTTTTGGCAGAAACTCAAAAAGAATGAAACACAAACCCAAACCCCCCCCCTCTATATATAATTTTGAATCGAAGTGAGATATGTATATGTATATATATTAATATATATATGTATAAATATATATATATATATATATATATTTATATATATATATGTATATGTATATGTGTATATTATGTATATGTATATGCTTTAAAAATATATTGTAATAATAAATATTGTAAGTTTTATGATCGCCGATAATAATAATTGTGTGATAAAAATGATGATGAAAATATGAAAAATTGATGAAAATTATGAATTGATTCTAAAATAATAATAAATTATATTTACAACAAACAATTTTTTTTTAATCATTCATTATATTTCTCTTTTTTTTCTCTCTCTTCTCTCTTCTTCCTTCTTTCTTTCTTTTGTACAATTAATTATATTTTTTATAGGCTCTTTGAGTCCGTGGCCCGCTCCTGTTTGGCCAAATCGAATGTTAATCAACAGATTAACATGGCTGTCGATGGCGAGGCACAGGATCAGCAGCAGCAGCAGCAGCAACAACAACAGCAGCAGCAAGTGGTCAACATTAACTGAGATCATGCAAATGTTGTTCAACGTTTCAGTAAAGAAGTTTGTGCTCGCTGAAACGTAACAGAGCAACAAGTGTAAAAATGTGAACATATACAACAACAACAACAAAACTGCTGCAAAATTCGAAAGAAAGTAAATGTCAACAAAAAAAAATCAATTATATATTTAATCTTACTAACAAAATGTGTTTAGTTTTTAGTAAAAAAAAAAAACAAAAATAAAAAATAAAAATATATCTTTTAAGCTAAATAATGAAAAAAAAACGTAAAAAAAAATTATAAAAAACACCAGTCAAAAAAAATTATAAAAAAAAAATGTAAAACACAAAACAGACTGGAGAAACATAACACACACGGGATAAATGAAAGAGAGAAGCAAACAAAACAAAAACACAAATTAAATTAAAATAAAATAAAATAAAAAAAAAATGTTATAAATACCGAAAAATTCGAAATGTATTTAGACATAATTGTAATTGTTTTTTGATCTTACAATGAAAACATTTTAAAAAAATGCCCGCAAATGTTTAACAAAACAAAAAAAAAAACCTATAAAAAAAAAATTGAATTCCGTTGTATTATAATTATAAATGAAATTCCTATAATTACCTGTGGTTTTATATATGCCTGAAACTCAGGTAACAAAATATAGCTATAGCTATGTATATATATATATACAAACATATATCTATAGCTAAAGCTCACGCTGCTGCTAACGTGTAGCTAGCGGAGGAAAAACATAAAAACACAATGAGAAAAAAAACATATAAAAAATGAAAAAAAGTTAAAAAAAAAAAATCGAAAAAAAAACGGTAAAATGTACTTGAAAAAAAAAATCAACAAAAAACTAACAAAAAATGCGATGTAAATATGCAAAAACGTTGTGTTGTTGCTATTGATAAAACAAAAGTAGAGAAAAAACTATAATAATAATAATTATAATAATATGTTAACAGACAAAAGACATAGCAGCAACAACAACAACATATGCAGCACATGCTAAATCAACAGCAACAATTATCTATATATATATATATATATATTTACAGTAATATAAAAAGCCAATTTATGAAAAGTCAATAATCACAAGCTAAGAAGCAGCTGTTATTGTTTTTTTTTTTTATTTTTTTAAAATTTTTTAATTTTTTTTTATAAATCTAATTATTTTTTTAAAATGTACCCTGTAGTAAAATGACTTTTTTATATTACTGTTATATATATTAGCTTGTCAAATATCACTCTTTCGACTTTTGAATTTCGCGGCTATGTACAAACGGCTATAGAGCTTGTATCGGGCAATATTATATATCATCTGTCTATACCTTTCAAATGATATATAATATTGGCCAATACAAGCTCTATAGCCTTTTGTACATAGCCGCGAAAGACAAAAGTCGGAGGGCTGATATTTGACAAACTAATATATATATATATATATATATATAGAAGTTGTGCTTGATTTTTTTATTAGAAGAACAAAGAAAAGAGAAAAAAAAAACACGACGAAGAATGAAGTGAAAAAAAATGCAATTGATGAAACAGACAGCATCAATTTTTTTTTTTTTTTTGTTTTTGTATTCAAATGTAAAGGAAAGATCTGAATCGGAGATTGATAGATACTGATATTTATCTATAATATAATATAATATAATAATAATGATAAATGATATATAATGAATGATGGATTAGAATGATGCGATTATAAATGAAGTTTTGATGCACTGAATTATTTTGTCCTATGTTTAAACTATTTTAAAGTTATTTAAATGTTAATAATTATAAAGTAAAAACAAAGCAACAGCCGCCACATGTGGCAACAACAACAACAATACAAACTTGCCTCCCCAATATAACAATCATGCACATTTATGTTCATCAGACACACACAAACAAACACAAACAACACACATACATCTAATGTTAATTATATTTGACATTAAAGTGAATTAAAGACGAATGAAAGCAATGAAAGAGTAGGAAGGGAATGCAAAGAAAAGCGCAGCAAATGCAGCATATCGACT